>PVNU02003992.1:0-12044 GCA_003013855.2 Liriodendron chinense | reverse complement strand
CGAGGCTGACTGTGATTTGAATGGTCCGAATTGCTTGATTTGGGCCCTGTAGGCCCTTTCCAGACTTCAGCTTTGCTTTGGAGCACCTTTTCTTGATGTTTTGTGAGGCTAAGAAGGCTTTTCATGGTGTGGATGATGACTTGAACGGCTCAGATCGCTCTTTTCAGCCATGTGGGCCCACTTGATGATCAGATATTGGATTTTGGCCCTCTTTCTTGATGATCAAGCCTTTGATCTTGCTGTTTCGTGGCTTGTATGAGTTTTCCATGGTTTAGATCATGCTGATCTAGTCTTTGAATGGCTCAGATTGATAGATTTGGCCCTGTGGGCCCACTTGAGACCTCACTTTCCTTGAAGCACCTCTTTTGATGATTTGTGGCGCTAAGAGGCTTCTCATGGTGCAGATGATGGCTTGAACGTCTCAGATCGCTTGACTTGGCTTTGTGGGCCCACTTGATTAGATCTTGGATTCTGGCCCTTCTTTTGATGATCAGACCTTTGATCTTGTTGTTTGATGGCTCATGTAGGTTCTTCAATGGTTAGATCATGGTGATCTAGTCTTTGAATGACTTGGATTGCTTGTGGCCCCCACTTGATCACCCTTGACTTGATCAGCCATGCTCTGGTCGCATTGCTTCGTGATAGGACCGGCGGGGCACCTTTTATATGATCTTGATCAGCTCAATCGAAATCTGGAGTGGACCGGAGCCTTGGGGGCCCATGGGGTGTTATCTGCTGACGTGGACTGTCAGCCTCACCTACCAAGAACCATGGAGCCTTTCTGGCGAGAGAGAGGGAGCGCGTCCGTACGGGCGGCCCACAGCAGGCCGCCCAAGGCTCGCCTCTTGTGCGGTCTGGGCTGGCTCTGGTTCGGACATTCTTCACAGTCCGTTGTCCTTGTCTATACATTCCCTGTGCTCTCAGGTTCGATTGCAGCCATGAATCTCCCTTTTGTCTCTTTCCTCTCTTTTTGTCTTTTTCTTGATTTGTCCTTTCTCAAGCAATGGATGGTGGAGATTTGGGGGCTGTGGGGCCTGTCCATGGTGGGTCCACACTTCAGAAAGGGTTAAAGGCTTTAATGATGGTGGAATCTCTTTAATGGATGGTAGAGATGGAACATTGAATGGGAGTATTGATGGATTAGGGGTGGTTGGTGGAGCTTTGAATGGCCCCATTAATGGCAGCCATGCTGAAAATTCAGGTTTGAATGGGGCATTGATTGTGGGGAAATGGATGGCATGGATGAGATGGAGATGGGATATAGGTAAGGCTATGTATCCCTTGAATGTGGGCCACCTAGATGATGTGATTGAGTGGAGATGGGGGTATGATGGACATAGATGGGCTGATCTTAGATTGCCTTCTGGTACCTGTGAAGAGAGAAAACACTTTAAAAGGATTGAAGCATTAAAGTAGGAAGAGAGATACTTACCTTCTGGGGGATGATCAGGAGAAATGCACTCACGGAAGGTACCCCATTAGTTGATTGAAGGACGTTTATTTTGAAAGCCCTGTAAGATTTTTTTTTTTTTTTTTTTTTTTGCATATATATGAATAAGGAAAAATTTTTTTTTTAAATATATGTATGCAAATCATGCATGAAATGAAAATTTGTGCCAAGTGCTTGTCTGTCTATGCGTGATTCGGATTTGTGCTTTTAGATGTAGGAATCAGAATATTTGACTCAGCCTGATGTCATACTCGATTTCTTAAATATTCACCAAGGGTCTTGGTCCCCTTAAGATAGTGCGCAATGGTATGCCCCTAGAATTTGGGCAGATCTTGAAAGAATTCTCGACTCATAGCCGCCATCCTTGCTTTCATTGAATCATGTCGCTTGGATCTTTCATGTACCTGCTTTTTTTTTTTTTCTTAGCCATTATTACCCGCAACGCCCTTTCGGGTTTTCGCTGCGTCCGGCTTGCCCGATTTTTGCCCGTGGCGCCCTTTCGGATTTTCACCACGTCCCGGGTATTTGATCTTGCCTGCCCCTTGGCAGCTATGCTGTTTTTACCCTTGGCGCCCTTTCGAGTTTTCACCAAGTCCGCTGTGTGCCCACTGTTTTTACTCGGAGCGCCCTTTCGGGTTTTCACTCCGCCCTCTTTGTTTAGGCACACATCTCTTCTCTTTTTTTTTTTTTGGATAACTGGGCGACCAGAGGTCAGGAATCCGTCGTTGCCGGCCCATGGTAATCTTTCGACCCTTATCCTAAGTTACAATGGCAGAGCTGTCGGCCTTAGCTACAGACCCTTCTGAGGTGGATGGATGGATAATGTGTTTCTTTTGAGTCGATTTTTTTTTCTTTTTCTTTCTTTCTTGTTTCTTTCTTCTTCTTCTTCTTTTTTTTTTGGGTTGTGTGCCCCCCTTTTTTTTGCTCTATTCTTTTTTCTTCTTTTTTTTTTTGACTTTTGAACCCTTTATTTGGAACACTTATTGGTGAACGGGAAGGGATTCTCAGAGGTCTAAGCCTTGACCTCTTGACTTCAGCTCTACTAATGTAACTCTTGATAAGGTTGGATTGGCTTACCTGTGAGAGATTTTCACGTTGTCGGCGTTGATTGGCTCTGGAAGATCCTTACCCCTCAGGTTGGTGAGCCGAACGGTGCCTCCCAGAAGAACTTCTTTGATTCTTGGGGCTTGCCCCTTGAGTCTGATAGATGCAGCAGTGCTTGTTGTAAACCCGATATGACTTGTCTTTCTTCAGCTTTATTCTTCATCAGCACTCACATTGACGGATTTTGAGTTGAACTCGTAGGTCCGTCTTCTGATTTTAAGCTTCTTGAACTCCTCCATCCTTAGATTTCGAAGGACGTCCCATTGCCAATGTTGATAGCATGTGGGAACCCTTAACAATTGATGATGTCATTCTTCATGAAAATTATCGTGCGAGATCAGAATGTTACCTCGTTCCTTTTTGTGAAGTAGTCAATTGCCACAAGTATATGCGTATGACTACTAGATGATGCCGAGTCGATCTTTCTGTTGATGTAGATACCTCGTACAGAGAATAGCTGGAGCATTATCAGGTTGTAAATTTTGAAGCACACACATGGATCTGATGTGCATGTTGCTGACACTTGAAGTGCTTTCTGACATGTTGGCAACAATCTGTCTTCATCGAGCCGTGAGGTTTCTTCGATCATTCGTCAAGTCGCACACTCCAGCATGGAATGCAAGCATAGTCTTGGCAGCATCTTCTTGATAGGCTTGATGAGTTTTCGATTGAGTTTGGATAAGTCTTCATAGGACGCAAGATTGGGAAGTCATGACTTCAAAAATTCGATCATTCTCTGCTTATTTTTCGGGGACAAGGATTCTCAATGCGCACTTTCTATGGGTCTCAGGAGATCCTAGGTTTATAACTTTGAAACCTTTTGAGATGCCATCGGCTTTGGTTCGAACTTTCGAGGAGACCCTCTAAGTTGGGAGTCAGCTCATCATTTTCCTCATCATTAGCTTTGTCCAGACCCTTGAGTTGAAGTCCAACTCTAGATCGCAATCTTATGAGTCAACTTCATACCTCAAGTGCTTTGAACGACAGACTTGACACTTTAATTGAAACGAGTTTGTTTTCTTTCAAAGATTTTTGGCTGTTTGGAATTTTGTGAATATCTGGATATTTTTTGAACTTTCTGGACTTTCTGAAATTTAATTTTTTTTTTGAAAATATTTGGTGTTTTGGGTTTTTTGAATCTTCTGATTTTTTTTAAAGGACCCGAGCAAGACGGGCGATGTGAACCAGGTGTTGCCTGATTCAGCTCGGGGAGCCAAGCACTGTCAGCTTTTATTGTGTGCCGTCATGGGGAATACAAACCTGTCACCTGCCCTGCACTCCTTCCCCTCAGGAGGCAGGGCTAGAGGGATCAGTAGGCCAACCCTCATCGTTGGTGCCCAAACGTCATGACAGATCTGAAATTAGGCTCCGAGTCGAGTGAGATGCGATTTCTCCTGGTTCGTCCCGATGAATTGCAGCTCTTCGGGTTCATCTGGCTGAGGTGGGACCAGGACGGCATTCCAATTGATCAGGGGAAATTCCTGCCCCTTGCTTGCGTCTTCTCTGGGCACCCTATCAGACTCAATCTGCTTGCTTGATCATCGAAGGTGGAATCCAGCCCATCATTAGGATAGATAATCCCTGTACTGATAAACTGGATTGGTGTGACGATGCAGAGGTTCCCTTCTTCTTGATGACCCCGTCTTCTTCTGAAATTTTTATGCCTAATCTGAGTAGGCTGATATCGCAGTCTTTCTCTATCCACATTCTCTTGAACTCCCATGATTCGGGTCGAGTCTTGATATTCGAGCTGATAGTAGAAGGTTTGACGCTCGACAGGAAGGAAGATGTAGTTTGATCCGATGGGACATGCGCGAGGGAAGTAATTTGCATTGTGATGGTATGAGACCTCCCCATTAGAGCGTTCTATGTCCATGGCTAGGATGGTAGGCTCTCGGAGGTTGGATGCTTCTACCATGGGAAATTGTCCGGGATCGGTAATGATGGTGATCGCCCTATCTCCAAAGATGTGCTTGACCCTTCGGTGAAGATTTGAAGAGATGGCACCGATTCTGTGAAACCAGGTTCGATCAGAAAGGAGATGGAATGAAAGCTGAGATGTCTAAGACCTGGAGAGTGATGGTTGATGTTTTTGGATCGATCAGAACCTGGACATCAATCTTCCCTTCGACCTCCTCGATAGGGCCACATAATTGAAGCTGGGCCCTAATTCTGCTAGGGCATGTGGCATGCTGTCCGAGGAAGGGTCTTCTTGTTGGAGGACGATGGCTGAAGTAGAAGCCGAATAGACAGGTGCGGTGGGCAAGTTGTGCCCCTGGTTGTTTGCTTGAGAAACGGGCAGGCTTTGCCCCTGGTAAGCTGGAGTGGGCAAACTGTGCCCCTGACTGACTATTGCTGAGACGGGCAGGTTGCTGAGACGGCCAGGTTGTGCCCCTGGTTTGCTGATGCTGCGTTAGGGAGATTGTCCCCTTGGTTGACTGAGATGGGCTGAAATGTGCCCATGGTTAGAAATGGGTGCGAAGATTGAATCGACTGAAGGTGCCCCTTGCATGATGATGGGCTCTGGGATCGAAATAGTTGAGGATGCCCCTTGCAGGATGAGAGGTTCGAACTCTGAACTAGAGTTGATGGCACGAATAAACTGGAGAGGAGGCTTTTCTTTGCTGGTGAAAGCTGGATAGGCAGGAGGTGCCCCTTGCATTGCGGAGACTGGATCGACTGGAGATGCCCCTTGCAGGATGAGGGGTTCTGAAACCTGACTGGTTAGGGGTGCCCCTTGCCAACCTTGATTAGGGAACTGTGAGTTCCATCTTGACTGTTGCTGTTGCTGCGGTTGTCCATGCTGAGGGAGGAATAGTGCACCTTCGGTAGAGGCGACAAGATCATCCTCTTCCATTGGATGGGAGATGAGGACACTTCCGTTATCATTCTCGTATTCAGCAGTAGGCTCTTCTTCCACTATCGGTTGAATTGGAGAAGCCTGATGAGGCCACCAAGGGGAGATCATCCCAGCCCTTATTCCGGCTTCGACTTGTTCCCCGACGCGGATGAGTTGGTTGAAGTTCGCATATGGATGTGAGACAAGGTATCCAGAGATACTTAGATTTGCCGAGTGGACGATCATGGAGATTTGCTCCTCGTCGTCGATGGGAGTCTTCATTCTAGCAGCCATGGCCCGCCACCGTCCAACGTAAGCTGACAATGTTTCATCACTTCTTTGCCTGAGAGCTGCGAGGTCCGCTCTCCTGGGTGCCATGTTAAGATTGTATGCGAACCTGTTGACGAAAGCCTGGGAGAGATGCTCCCAAGTCCTGATGCGATGATAGTCCAATGATGTGTACCAGTCTAGGGCATCGTCTTTCAGAGATTTTTGAAACAGCGGATGAGTGCTCCATCGTTGCCCGCCACAGCATCAAGCTCTCCACAGAAAAGCTCATAAGTGGTCTACAGGACACCCCGTCCCATCATATCTTTTAAATTTTGGTACCTGAAAGCCTTGAGGTACCATTGCATCTGGAAAGGGACAGAGGTCCCTGAACTTAGTGGATGGAAGATCCACCCCTTGCTGCTTCTGCAACTTTCTCTTCATCTCTTGCATCTGCTCTCGAAGTTGTTCGATTTCAGAGGGACTAGATGAAGGAGATCTTGCCCCTTGCCAGGACTGAGATGGCCCCCTTTCATAATAATTGGTGTCATTGATGCTCCTAAAATTCCTGCTTGAAGAAGGTTGGGCCTGGTAATTACTCCCATTGTAGGGACTTTGTTGGACTGGAGCTAAGAAGAGAGACTGCGAAGAAATCCCAGTCACAGGAGAATATTGAAATTGGTTAGAATTCCCATTGGGGAGAGATTGTTGGAATTGACTGGGATTCTGGGTTGTGGGATGTGACTGAAAATGGCTCTTGTTTGCAGGAGGATACTGGAAGAAATGCCCTGAGGTCGAGAGTTTGTCCTGATTGAGGACCTTCATTAGGAGGGTATCGAAAGTCCTGCGCCACCCCTGATAGTTGTGGTTGAGATGAACTGGAGGCTGGAAGAGATGCTTGTTGTGGTTGTTGAACTGGACCAGCTTGATTGCTGGCTGCTGAAGCCTGGGCTTGTGTGATCGGAGAAGCATTTCCTGCATGGCCTTCATGCTTTGTTGTAGCTCTTGGATGCCAGGAATTGACATGGATTCACTCGAGTTTAACAGTGGAGAGGAAGCCTCAGGTATAGGGAATGGGAGAGCCATGTCGATTTTTGTATTGGATGTGGCAGGGTGATTTGGTTTGGAGGAGTAATGGTGGGAAGTAATGCACTATTTTTTTTTGGGTTTTGGGATTGTTCTATTTTTTTTGTTTTGGGTAGAATGCTATGCAGATGAGATTGTATGAGGACTAATGACTTTCAAGTATAGGAATGATTCTGTTTTTTCAAGTTGGATCACGACTAGTGGGACTAGCTCATCCCCAGCAGAGTCGCCATTCTGTGGACCCTCGTCGATTTTCCGCGCTCCACACGACGTTCTTCTCCCTTCCCCTTTCCTTTCGGAAAAGAAGGAGATGAGGGATGCGTGAGTGCGAAATCGCCGTTTGTGCCACTGGCTTGCCTCGTTCTCGAGGGCTTCGTTTGGTTGTCGTGTTAAGCTGGATATGTTTAAAATGAGTTTATATAAGACCAGAGTCGCCACTAGCCAGTTACTTCGAATCTACAGTCGGCTAGACCCTGTAGAAACGTTAGAGAAGGGAATCCGGAAGATTCCTTCCTCTAAAATGACTCCTGTTGATCTGCGGCCAGAGAGTCAAGGTAAGGGATCATGGTTACAGGGTGGGAAGAGGTTAAGCACCCCACACACTGCCCGTACCGAAGTACGGTCTCTACTTCACAGAATCGATCGGATACTTGAAAGTCTATTTAATCCTCGTATATTCTCATGGATGACATGATGCATGAATGCGGGTCTGAACAGTAAGAGTTTCTGATGGGCAGGTTCCAACAACGGGCAAGCCCAGAGCGTACGCTCGAACTGACAGGTGCTTTATACGAGATGATGCATGCTGTGTGCTTGAATATTCAAAGTGCTTATAGTGATATGTACGTGAATGCAGGTCTGAACAGTAAGAGTTTCTGATGGGCAGGTTCCAACAACGGGCAAGCCCAGAGCATACGCTCGAACTGACAGGTGCTTTATGCGAGATGCATGCGGTGTGTTTTGAATAATCAAAGTGTTTGCAGTGAAGCAGGGGGGTTGGAAGAAAAGTAAATGTTGCACTTATGCTAGATGCAAATGAGATGATGCTGGAAAAGAGTAGCTGGGTGGACGGAGGTGTCGCAAGGATTGGCTTCGAGTGGCTGGATCAAGATTTGGATGGCTTGGGAGGCTTGGACCAGTGGTCAGGCTGGGCTGGACCAGGGCTAGACTCTCCTCACTCGGGCTCTCCTTGGTGGAAAAATGGGCTAAAAGGTGGAGAGGTGGACTCAGAGCTCTCGGGCTGAAATGGACTTGAAGGGATGTTGAAATGAGAAGGGGAGGGGGGGGTATTTATAGCAGGCGGAGAGTGGCAGCTCTAGTAATTTTGTCCGGGCGGCCTGCCATGGGCTTGCCCGTACGACCGCCTCCTCGGTTTCCAGCGAGTACGTTCGCTCCCTCGGGGCTGCTGTTTGACTCGCTGGTTGACTCAGTGAGTTGACTCAGCGGGTCGACTCGGTGGTTTGACTCGACGGGTTGACTCGACGGGTTGACTCGGTGGTTTTTGACTCGACGGGTTGACTCGACGGGTTGACTCAGCGGGTTGACTTAGTGAGTTTGACTTTTTAGGATTTTTGACTGGCCTTTTTTTATGGGGGGGTTTTTCAAGGTGGTGTTTAGGACTGGGTTGACTGGGGTTCAGGCTTGAACTGGGCTATGGAATGGGGCTTACAAGGGAGAGTTTGGCTGAGTTTGGACTTAGGGATTTGGGGTATGGTCCTCCATTCATCCAGCTATCTCTACCAACAGTGTAGCCAAAGGTGGGGTGTCTACAGATTCATGTGGAGAAATTTGGAATAGTTGGGTGAGCATCAAAGGTGCGTGCAATAGGGCCTGTGAACTTTTGTGGTTGAGCGTCCAAGTGTGTGAGATGGATTGTGGTCCCCCATCGGTTGTGGCCGGTAGGGTGAGCACCCAGGTGTGTGCAAGAGACCACTATGTAGGCCGGTGGGTGTTCCATTGATTGTGGGCCGGTTGGGTGAGTATACTGCAACACACTGCTATGCAGACCATTGGGATGGTTGTGGCCAGTTAGGTGAGCATATATAAAAGATCGTTATGCAGATCAATGGGTTGGTTGTGGCCGATTGGGTGAGTGCAAGAGACTTCTATGCAGACCACGAGGATGGTTGTGGACGGTTGGGCGGGCATTGTATAAGAGACCGCTATGTAAACCAATGGATAATTGTTAATGGTATAGGCCAACTAGATGAAATTTGTCCTGGATATTTTACTGGTGGTAGTACTGAGACGATTGATGCATCTTGTATACATTGCATTACATGCATGGTTTGAAAAAGTTGGTTTGAATCTCTTTTATACGTGATGCCTCATATTTCATGAAAATCTTTCATACGATTTACTACTTGATTACATGTGTTAAACTGTACAAGATTATTTGCCGGGTTTTATAGCTGACGCAGCGTTATGCGATTAACCGTAGTGGCATGTAACGGCTTAGAGAGTTCGATGGAGGCGATTCAAGAACAAGGGATTTTAGAAGACATAGTTTAGTAGATTATTTTAAATTTCAGTTTTGAAGAGCATTGATGTAATAAGGCCCATTAGATGGCTATTAGTTTAGACAATTGAAGACAATGTAGTAGACTTTATAGTTAAAAGTTTAATTTCAAAGTTTGGTATATTTTAATTCTATGTGATGAATACATGTGAATGTGAAAAAAAAAAGAAAGCTATGATTTTGAAGCATCTATTCATTATTAACACCCTCAAATTCGAGAGTTGAGTCCCTATACTCGAGTGTCGAATATTTAGGGCGTTACACCATCTCCAATTATGGGATCTATGCTCGGGGTGATATGGTGCATCCTTCTCATGCTTCTCAACAATACCATCTAAGTTGGCCATCCCAAGGCCTCAACACAAACTACCTGGCCTAACTAGCCATCACGTGGCCGCCATACAAACTATTCCACCAATATAATTGTTAATATGCTCATGTAACCAAATCACAAATTCATATTAGCATATTACAATTCATATGTAAAGGAATAAAAATGAAGTTCATAGATTTAGTCTTACCTTACTAGCCTTTGAGTAACACCTCAAAATTCGGGGGTCGAGTACATCCATGATCCTTGATTTCCCTACGTGGAAGCGTGGTTTAATGGTCTTAATCAATTAATATCAAATCAAAAGTGTACGATTAAAACAAATGTTGAGTGCCTAAATATTACATATTTATCCCCTAATTCGTACTGTTTTCCTAAGCAATTCATTAAAAATTTGAACTAATTGAGTATATTTTCATGTTACAAATGATTTGAGAGGCCCGAAGAAATTCAAGCCAATGGATATGATTTAAAGCCCAAAAGAAGCAAAGTGGAAAAAAATGGATGACTTCGAAGAAATTAAATTAAAAGATCTTAAAAGGATCAGAAATACAAAACCTGAAATTTAGGGTCTGAAGAACAAAAGTCTTGAAATTCAGGAAAACAACCCCTGAAATTATAAAGCCCATAGATCGATCAAAAGAATCCATAAATCGATTGATAAAACGTTGGTTTTTGTAGATTCCTTAGTACATGAAATTGATGCCATCGATCGATCGACGGAAGCTGTTGATCGATCGACAAAACCTAAAAAAATTTAAATTTCAATTGTTAGACAGTTGCTCATATTTGCAATCGATCAAAGGATCGATTAAGGCTGTGCATGAAAAGTTACACAAAATCCAAGGTCGGTGCGAGCTTTCTCTATTTAAAGACGTGATTTTTATACTTCTAAGGCATCCTAGGATGTGGAGAGAGAGAGAAGTTCAAGGGTGGGAAGGTTTTGTCTTCTTCTAGTTTTTCTTCATTTCTAGCTAGTTCTAGTTTTCTTTTGTTTTTATGTTTTTCGAGTTAGCCATGCTAGGCTAATCTCTTAGCTAGGGCTAAGAGGTCTAACTTAATGGTGAATCCAGAATGTGCTTCGCGACTCTTTTAAAAAAAATCTATAATTTTACTGCGTGAGTTAGATTTTCTCCTTTATGTAATAGATAACCCAACTTTTTATGTGTGGCACTTCTCTAGGCCCACCATGATTTATATGTTAAATCCACACCATCCATCAACTTTTCAATATTGTTCTAGAGCGTGATTTCAAAAAATGAGGCACATCGAAAGCTCATGTCGACCACACCACAAAAAGTAATGAGAATGGAACCACTATAGTTAAAACATTCCTAGGGTCCATTGTGAACTTTATTTTCCTTCTAACTTCTTCATAAGGTCACATAAACCTGGATGAAGGGAAGACATAAAAATTAACTTGATCAAAACCTTCTGTAGCCTTGAGAAGTTTTTAATGGTAGGCACCTAATTCCCACTGTTTCTTATAGTGCGACCTACTTGAGCCTTAGATCTACCTTGTTTTTTTTTTGTCTTGTTCCTTAAAATGATATGGAAAATTGGATGGACGGTGTGGATAAACATACGTATAACGGTAGACCCACAGAGCCTTTTGACAGGACAATCCATCTCTAGCTAGATCTGGGTGGGGGGTAGTGCGCAATCCCCACCCAAATTTGGGGGGAGCGAATTAGTATAGTGGTAAGTATTCCCGCTTGTCACGCGGGTGACACGGTTTTGATCTCCAGCAACGACGCCAAAAACTTGTTCGCTCGCCTCAAGTGCAAGGCTGAGATGTAGTAATAATTCTCGATAAGACCGAGGTCGATCCACAGGGAAAGAAGTAAACAATTCAAACTATTCTAATAACTATAATCTAGGAAGTTAAAAAAACAGTTTTTAACACAAAACAGAAAAATCTGAGATTTGGGAAGAACTAGAGCATCAAGGATCCACTTGTAGTAGTTCAATGCCAATCGTTCATAAGCACACACACAATTAAAATCAAAGTCCTATTTCTCATCTAATTGGAAGATATAACATTCAAGCATAGATAGTCCCACTTAAATATGGAAATTAGATTTTTAGTTCTAATGAAGCACATAGAACTTTAACGTGTAGCCTTCGAAGTAACAGCCATGCCAAGAGACTACGGCATGCTCTAGGGTTACTATAATTTGAATCCAAACAAACCCATCATGACAATCTCAGAAAATTGTAAGGAATTCATGTCCGGAGTACACAAACTCTCATAATTCATCGAAAAATCTAAGTTTTATTTAAACTAGAAGTTCAAAAATCCATAAATAAGAAAATGGTACTTGGAGAAATGAATTAAAGCATTAAAACTAACTACAAACTTCACCTCTAGCTCTAGCTAAGAGGTAAATTAAAAGAAAGCATATAAAAACTAGAACTAGAACTTGAAAAAGAAGAAAACTCATTCTAG
>PVNU02003991.1:0-193796 GCA_003013855.2 Liriodendron chinense | reverse complement strand
AATGACGTTACTGATTCAACTGTTTAGAGCATCCGAATGCTGTGAATTATACGGCCCACCGAACATCCAAGAGGTGGGCTATCAATTGAACGGTCTGGATCGATGATCATGTGCACCAATCAGACAGCAGAGAATGTTTATATACACTGAGGCACTGAGGCTCCGTGCATGTTTCGACTCTCTCTCACGCGTGCATGGTCTCCCACTCAAAACAGGACGCGAATTGCCTGTTCGGCAGCTAGGCCTGCACACGGGTCGGGTTACGGGCTGGTTGGACCGAACGTAAATATATTTTAACGGTTAGGTTTCGGTCCGGTTTGGGCTGGCTCAACCCTAACCCTACCTTTTTCTTTTTCAGTTAGTTCACACATCCCACAGTTAGTACACGCCCACACTGTCAGTCACCCTCCAATGTTAGCCACCCCCGTGTTGGGATTCGATACCTTAACCTTAGTGTTAAGGCGAGGTTATCTTCACTCTGTTCTAAAGGTGTGGGTGTGTGTACCCTATTTTCAAAAGGGTCAACCCTAACCCTACTCGACCTATATGCTAAATCGGGCCGGGTCGGGTCGCGTTAGGATTGAGTTCACAAAACAGATGGACAGGTTGGATTTATCACGAACATCATGGTGGGCCCCACCTAGGTTCTGAGCGTAGGAACTTTCAGCAAAAGGTTTTGGCAACGTCTGATTTGAATGGATGTAAATTATTTAACTGCATGCAGAACTTCCATTTCCCTAGCATGCCCATAATTCATACAGGTGGGGCGCATCGTTTGGTGATCCAAACCATTGAGATTGTGATTCCAATCATCGATGGACCATTCCCAAAGAATCTCCTTAACCCAACAATTGTAACCTTTAGATTCTTTACATACAAATGAATGGTCCGCATTCAATGAAGAGTACAAGAAAGCCTAAGTCGGGGGCTTTACAATCTTCCAATTTAAGACATTTTGGACAGATGATGAACTTATGATGGTGCTTAAATAACCCAATCATGGGCTCCACATAAATGAAATGGAGTTCCCTGTAGAGCCTCATGAAAAAAAATACCCCACATGAAGGGTGAAACTACTAGGTGTGTTTACCATCTTACCATCCAAGGTTTCATTTTCCAAACACCAAGGAAGGCATGTTTGAAGGTTCTTTTTAGAATACTCTTACAGAACTGAG
Organism: Liriodendron chinense; assembly: GCA_003013855.2. NCBI lineage: Eukaryota > Viridiplantae > Streptophyta > Magnoliopsida > Magnoliales > Magnoliaceae > Liriodendron > Liriodendron chinense. Next base: position 192,621 of record PVNU02003991.1, on the reverse strand, counting down.
GGGGAGCAGAACTGGCCGAGTATACACGGTTCAAGTTACGATCGAGTTTGACATGTATCCTAAATTGTACCTAGATAAAAAAATGGTCCAACTGTATTCACCCGTGACCAGACCCTTTTCTCTATCGGGTTGGGTGGATTGAGTTTCTGCCGAATCGGATCGGGCAGGTCGCTCAGGTTAAACCCGCAGAAGTGTAGCCCCATAGGCAATGCCCTAGCTACATGAATTTCCTAGAGTGGAACCTATGTGGGGCCCACAGAGATGTTCGTGTGAAATCCACTCCGTCCATCAGTTTCTAGCTCATGTTCGAGGCACATCCAAAACTCAAGTGAGGCACGCAGCAGGAAAAATAGGTGTTGAACGCCCGACATTTAGGACCTTGGAGGGGCCATGGAAGATTTGGATCATGCTAATATTGTATTTTCAGTTGATCATCCATAGGGGTATAACTCTATTAACGGTTTGGATGGGTATAAACATCACGGTGGGCCTCGATAAGGTTTCAACGGTCCACATTTCCATATATATATATATATATTCCTGTTGCGTGGCACACTTGAGTTTTAGATCCGGTTCGTTTTTGATCAATATCGTAAAGTGATCTGTAGAAACTGATAGACAGAATGGATTTGTCACGTACATCTTGGTGGGCTCCACAGAGCTTCCAGGCTCCCTGTAGGGGCGCAGGAAAGCTGCATCCCTTAAACCAAAGCTTTCATACGAAAAAACCTAACTTCAAGAGAAATTCTATCTTCCTTGCGAAATAGATAACCATATCTTCATTGGCCTCTCTCTCTCTCTCTCAAAGAAAACGAAAACCCATCTCTCTCTCTCTCTCAAAGAAAACGAAAACCCCTCTCTTCTCTCTCTCTCTCTCTCTCCTCTCTCTAAACCAAAGAAAACGAAACCCCATCTCTTTCTTCCAAACCAAAGAAATCGAAATCCATCTCTCTCTCTCTCTCTCTCTCTCTCTCTCTCTCTCTCCCCCCCCCCCCCCCCCCCCCCCCCCTACCAAATGGATGGCTATGGAGAAGAGAACCCATATTGCCATTTCCATCCCAAAGAGTTTGTTATAGGGGTATGTGCCCTTTGCTTGAAAGAGAGACTTCTCATTTTGGCATCCCACAAGGCCACCTTCCTCCACCAAAGGACACACATAGATCAAACAAGGCCCACCGCAAGAAGCCCTCCATCACCTTTCCTAAGGTCTTTGCTTTGGGCTACTTCCGTCATCATCGAAGAACATCTGACGGTAGCGATCAAGAGACATTCACGAGCCATGAAGGTACCATTTGAATAAAAGATCATTCCCTCATTCTCATCGAATATAAAATCAAATCACCACAAAACACGATTATGTGGGCCATGATTTGGTTGTGCTTATCATCTTTTCATCTCCTTTTAGCCATTTCTATCGATTTTTCTGAAATAGATGGTGTTTGTAGAATTGGGAGTGTGGATCACTTGAGAAAGATCTCGACCGTCCATTTCAGTTTTCAAGAACTCACATTCATCAATCTCTATGTTTAGGCAATCATACAAAAGGCTTAGTCTGCGTTTGGAATTTTCAACTGAAACCAACCACAATAATTCAATTCAATCTAGAGTAAATGAACCAAGTAGAGCCAGCCCCACTCCATTTATGGAGGAAATATTCACATAAAATATTGACATAAACCCTTTCTTCCCAACCCCATGTGCCACTTTTTAGAATATGTGCAAAAGGTGGGCCCATCATAAAGATCATCAGCGAAGATGGTCTAACCAATTTACAGGTATGGCCCACCTAACGAGTGGATTGATCCCATCTTCACCCTCGGCAATCTTTATGGTGCGGCTTACCTTTTCACAGCTCAGATGTCCGATACCTTTGGCGTGAAAGATGTCATTTATACGGACACGTTTCTTAACAATGGTTCCATCCCACTTTGGTCATTTCCCCATAATAGATTGAGTGAATTGTAATTGAATTCAATTGCAAATCCAAACACACCATTAGCCTTGAATATTAAGTGTTTGAGCATGGTTGGCTAACTCGGGACTCAGACTTGACTCAGTCTACTATAGAATTGAAAATTAGAAAGAGAAAACTAGCTAAATAACATATAATCACAAGCCCCAACTGAAAAAATGAGAAAGAAGCAAGAATTAAAATTAGAAAGAGAAAACTAGCTAAATAATAAGACAATATATATACTTTAGTAGTTATATAACATAATATTGATAAATTCCATTGTACATCCAAACACACCAACTCGGGACTCGAAGTTGATACGGTCTGCTATAGAATTGAAAATTAGAAAGAGAATACTAGCTAAATAATACATAATCACAAGCCTCAACTGAAAAAATGGCAAAAGAAGCAAGGCTATTGAAAATTAGAAAGAGAAAACTAGCTAAATAATATATAAGACTATACTTTAGTAACTAGATAATGTAATATTGATATCATAAATGTCATCACAGCGTTTTAGCATTTTAATCAACATTGTTTTTTAGTAATGTAAAAGGAATATTTTAGAGATTTTTTATTATCAGAAATTACTCTTGAATTTTCATTTACAAAATAATTTCTTTGCACATTAATATTGATATTGTCAATAAAATGGTAATAAGAATTTGAATTCCATCGCACACCCTAATAAGGATGGAGGCTTCTTTATATAAACAAAATTATAAATACGAAGTAAAGAAGATTTACACGAGATTTTATTAATGGTGTAAAATATTTGAATTTGAGATTTGTCACAACAAGAATGGTGGTAGTTTTGAATATTTGAATTTGAAATGTGTTTTCCAATATTAGAATTTGAATGTGTTCTCTCTTCACCTTCAGGAAATGTTTTTAAGGAGAGAAATTGCCAAAACACATTAATATTTTCTTTAAACATGATAAATTCGAGATTTGTAGGGTCCACGTGGAATCTTTATCACTTCCAACCAGTTCTACATATAAACTGCACGATGATCACCAGACGAACCAAAAATCTAGCCAATCAAATCATCAAATGTGCTGCATGTAGGTTTGAATGTTTTGTGGTATTGTACATTGTTTTTATGGTGTTGCTCAACTTTCATTTGCATCATCTAAATTTTGGTGTATGATTATCATGGTGGGTTGCATTTTGCTAGACGGGTTTGATATTCATGTAGATTCCATACATTTGAAATTAAGCTAATACATTCATCAGGTGGGATGCATAAGTAGACGGAATTTGAACCATTGCTCAAGTTCTCTTAATAGTTCAATTATTATGTACGAGTGTGGCCACCTGATGATCACATAGATATCCATTTTCTTAAATTTGGTATACCTTCGCTTGCGACAAATCTCATTTCAATTTCAAGGGTTTTCTTGTCATATCATTGGGAAAATCTTGCAAAAAATATAAATATTTTAAATATATTTGAAAGTATTAAATAAATTTAAATGCAAATATATTCGTAGTTATAGGGATATTTACCACAAAATTTCTATCCTTTCTTTAAGAAGTAATAAAGTCAAGATTTGTGGGACCTACATTATACATGCGGGATATCTAACTTGTCGAATGAATGAAAGTTCAGGTGGGTCACACCATAGAAAATAATATACATTGCCAAAAAACATCTAAATTCACTTGTAGCCCATCTTATAATTGGATTGATTAGATTTTTGTTTGAGTGATCATCATTGCACACATGTTAGATAGGTTGGATGTCATACACATACCATGTGGGCCCCATAATTATTAACTTTATCATTTTTCAAAGAAAAAAAAGTATGAGAGGTATAATTAGGTATTTTCAATTTCCAAGATCACTACCTTGGAAAGTAGGTTTGTGGAGGCATTATTGGTAAAATCAGCATTTTAGATGATTTTTTTTGGTAAATATCCCTCAGATATACGTTTAAATAAATATTTTAGATAACAAATTCTTTAAATTTATTTATTTATTTTTTGAGTTTATATATATATATATATATATGGGGAAATAGTACTATGAGGTCGAGTTGTGTGGGCCCCGCCGTGATGTGTATTGAGCATCTACTACATTAGTCAGATGCATCATTCCATGGTGGGCCACAGACTTAAAAATTAGGTCAATCCATGACTTAGGTGGGCCACACCACATAAAACAGTTGAGAGGGGTTAGTTGCCCATTAAAACCTTTATGATTGTTTATTGGGCCCATCGAAATGTGGTTCACAAATCCAGCCCATCCATTATGCGTGTCCTACTTGGATGAGGGGCAGACTAAGTTTCAGCCGCATCCAAAACTCAGTGGCCCCAACAAGTACTTTTAGATGTCTTAGGCATGTCCGCACATGGTTTTAGATGGTATGGTCCACCTGAGTTCCATATACGACTGATGTTTTGGATATCCCATAACCTAAAGGGGACCCATAAAATGCACGGTGTTGGTGGGCCCACACAGCTCGACCTCATAGTACCATTTCACACACAGGCATATGCACGATATTTCTTGGAGATTGTTGTCACACACCTGGTTAAGGTGTGAACTAGCCTTATTTAATTAATCAAGATAGAGCTATAGAAGCACCAACAAAGCGATCTTAACCATTTGATTGGTAGTTGCAAGAGCAAGGGAAAAATCTGATGGTTAAGATCTACGGCCAGGGAAAAACTGGGCCCACAATTTGGATGATCCGAATTTCCGGAGATCCACCCCACATGTGCAGTGGATGAAAACAAGGTTGTTTGATTTTGCAGATTCATTTATATCCATCAAGTTTGAGGAAGATGGCCGGGCCTCGTGGGCCCACAAGAAGACAAGTTCCGGGCTTTCATCTGAGCTGTCCAACTCCCATTTCAATCACAAGATGGACAAGGAAAGTAAAATGTCTAAGAGTTTGGTGGAGGAGGTGAAATACCGTGCCGCGCTGAGGTGGCGCAAGCGAATTGGCCAGCTATTCCATCTCATCCCTTGGAAGAGGTCCACTAAAACAAACACATGCCACGTAGGCAGCAGTGGAGAGGTTACGACCAGTTGCATCAGTTCTATAAAAAAGAGGACCATGGAATGAACGGTCTGGATGGTAAGGGACACATTTTAGTGTATAAGGCTGCATATATTAGGGGAATATTTTTACAGTGCTTTTGTTTTGTAACAATTAGGTACGTGATTTAGATTGATTAACGGTTGGAGTGACAACTTTATGAAGTGGGCCACCCCAAAGACATTGAGGCCCACAACGAACGGTGTGGATTCCTCCTAATGGTTCCACTTTGATTATTGTGTGGTTAGATCATCTGCCACAAGATCAGGCCGGTTCACCAGATGGGTTTGATCTTTTGGCAAGTTGATCTTTGGTCCCACCTTATGTAAGGCTTGGATGTCCTTTGCTAGTGCCTGAGTTGCGTGTGCACCTACCTTGATAGCCAACAGACCTGATCTTTTGGCCAGATGATCTAGCCCGTACAAATGCCTGATACACGTGTCATGATGTTCCACAGACCATTGGCACGTGTGTCAATTTGTAGATGTGCAGGTGAAGATACTGTTTGTAAACGGGCCCACATGAGGAGATTGTGTGAGTCGGGTCTCATTATGTCTCTCTATCGGGCCAACTTGGATCAACGGGTAGATCATCTATGATAGTTTTGTACGTACACTGGCACCATGTCACTTGTGTAGGACTTCGGTGCCATGAAAATGGTAGACTCCACCAGGAAGATTACCTGGCACAAGAAATTCAGGCCGTCCTGTCTGTCAGGTGGGCCCCACCGTTGGAATCATGAACAACTGATGGATTGACTCAACATGCAGGTCATGTGCCCCCCCACCTACTGAGCTGTTCAGCCTGATTTTTTTACAAGTGTAAATTTTTCGGTGGGTCCTACCATTTTCATGAAACATACGGTGGCAATGGTCCAGTTTGAGACAAGCTGAGTCAGACCCCACCCATCTGCCAAACAGTCCAAGAATTCTAGCTCAATCCCCACCCACAATCGGACGCGGGTTGCCTTCGAAAGCCTTTCGCAGGCAGGCATCTCCTGCGCTGGGAATCTAGGTGGGGCCCACCGTGATGTTTGTGAGAAATCTACGCCGTCCAACCATTTTGTGAGATCATTTTCTGCGTTGCGACAAAAAATGAATGGGATCCAAGACTCAAGTGGGCTGAAAACGTGACGATTGAACTTCCATAGTTGAAATATTCGTGGGGCCACAGAAGTTTCGAATCAAGATAATATTTGTGTTTTCAGTTCATCTCAGTAGGATACGAACGGCATGGATGGCATATATACACCACTGTGGACCCATAGAGGTTTCAACGGTAGGAATTTCCCTACCTACCTTTTGCTTTAGTGCGGCAGCCTACTTGAGTCTTGGATCCTGTTTCGTCACAATGGCGTAAATTTCTCACAAACACCATGATGGGCCCTTTCGCAGGCAATGCGCATCCCCCACAATCCATTTCCGACAAGCACGGATTAACCCACTTAAAATTCGTCTATCTTTTTTGTTTTTTGTTTTTAGGTTAGTTCCCACACCCCATTTTTAGTACACCCTCCTACCCTTGTTAGTCACATCATAATGTTAGCCACCCCCATTATGAGAATTGATACCATGACTTCAAGTTTGATTGGATTCGAAACAAAGACTTCATTGTGATAACCGTGTGAATGCACTCCATACATCTATTCCATTCCTCATGAGAGGATATTAGTCAGGAACACTAGTTCTCAAGAGAACTTGTGAATACTTTTTGAGCACCCATCTCACGTAATATGAACCCACAATTTGAACCGTCTACGTGATGTACCACTCTTCAAAACCTCCCTAGACTCAACTTTCAACCTGACCCAAAGCTCTGGTGGGCCTAAAAGTTTTTTGGGGTGCTATATCACATGGACAATTCATATATATATATATATATATATATATATATATATATATATATATATATATATATATATATATATATATATATATATATCTCACATGAGATGAGTTCTCAAAAAGTACTCACGACTTCTCTCTACATAGGTAAGTATTCCTCTCTCTTTATATATATTTATATATATACACCCACCCACATCACAATGGGTACTTGAACCCATAAAAAAGCGGTGGTGGACCAGCTACCATTGAAATCATTTTTGTACAAACTTCTCTCTTTTTAGCTTCTTCTTTTTTCTTTTTCTTTCCTCTCTCTCTGCATGGATTGCATGTGCCATGCCACCGTTTATTTAAATAATGAGTTATTGGCATACAGGTACCTATCTTTTGGGCCATAGACGGATTAATACCTGCTTTTAAACTTATTCCAAATCAGTACCCAAGGATTGCAAACGTTAGTCATATTGGTACCCACCGTCTATCTTCCCTACGTATATGATACAAAGTCATACGGTATTTCTAAAAAGTCGATATTATCCCTCCTTTTAGTTGCAAACAGATGGATACATATGTGTAATCTCAGCCTGTCATCAGAAGCTATGTGGGGCCCACAGAGATGACCTAGACAAATTCACCACTCTATCCATTTCTGTTCATCAAAATATTCTAATAAATGGAAAGAACTTAATCAAGTGGGCCACACTACATGAACAGTAATATCTCAAATGTGCACCATTTAAACTTTCATTGAGCCAATCTCCACTGTTTTGTATATCGTGGTCCACTGGAGATTTGGATCTGTTTCATTTTTAGGCTCATCCCCTAAGTTTAATATAGAAAAATGGATAGACAGTGTGGATATACAACAGATCAGTAAGGTGGGCCCCACAAATTTACAACTACTAAAATACAACTCGCCTAACCCCTCTCCCCGAGCGCAGCTTCGCTGGATCCCAGATCCCCCGAGGTAGGTGGATCCCTTACTGTGTCGTCCATTGTGTGATGTGTGTGTATTACATCCACGCCGTCCATTCATTTTGAAACTCATTTTAGAGTATGATTTAAAAAATGAAGTAGATCCAAATCTCAGGTGAACCATAATACAGTAAACAATGGTACTCAACCATTAGAAGCTTCTTGTGGGTTACAAAAAGTTTTGGGTCAAGCTAATATTTGTTTGGTATCTTCATCCAAGTCTTTGTGACCTTTTAAACAGGTTGGATGGAAAATAAACATTCCAGTGGCCTCCATGAAGTTTTTAATGGTGTGGATTCAATCACTACTATTTCATGTGGTATGGTCCACATAAGATTTGGATTTGCTTCATTTTTTTGGATAATGCTTTAAAATAAGCTTTCAAATGCATGGACGGTGTAGATGTAAGGTACATACATCAAAGCGGCCTCACAGTTGGGGATCCACCGACCTCAGTGGATCCGGGGATCCACCTAAATCACGCCCCCTCTCCGCCTCTTGGGCGCGGATTTCCTTCGAAAGCCTTGCGTAGGAAGTCCTGTGCTGGGAACCAAGGTGGGGCCCAAAGTGATGTTTTTTTTTTTTTTTTTTTTTTTTTTTAATATAAATCCACCTTGTCCATCTGTTTTGGGAGCTCATTTTAGGACATGAGAACAAAAATGAACCGAATCCAAGACTCAGATGGGCCGAAAACGTGAGGATTGAACATCCATGATTGAAATATTTGTGGAACCACAGGAGTTTCAAATCAGGATAAGATTTGTGTTTCCAGTTCATCCCAATAGAAGTGACGTTATGAACGGTATGGATGTCATATAAACATCACTATGGACCCGAGGGAGGTTTCAACGGTAGTAATTTACCCACCCACCTTTTCCTTTAGCAAGGCCCACTTGAGTCTTGGATTCGGTTCATTTTTGTTCTCATGTCCTAAAATGAGCTCCCAAAACACATGGATGAGGTGGATTTATCAAAAAAATCACTTTGGGCCCCATCTTATTAGATGGTTAGAATTGTTCAATCGCAGAATGTTAGATCCAATCCATCCATGAGATGGGCTTCACTAGTTGGCCCTGCTTATCATGTAATGGGTCCACACGACGTGGATAAAACATAAACATCATTGTGGGTCCCCAGATCATGCCCAGTAAGGGCATCCGCTGGCAACGACGTCCTCTAGACGCTGTTTGTTTCACCGACCCTGTCTGTTTCACCGACCCCTTTTATTATTATTATTGTGCTTTCCTAGAAAGGTGGGGTCAACATGGAAAATTTAATCTGTCCATCGAATTGGCCAGCTCATGGCTTGCCCAAAGAGATCTGGTTTGGACATAATAAACAACATAAAAAATCACAGTGGGCCTAAGAAGGTTTCAATGGTGGAAATTATTCTCGTTGGTATGGCCCATTTGAAATCTTGATCTTCTTCATTTTCAGACCCACGACCTAAAATAAACTGGAGAAATAGATGAACTGCATGGATCTAACATATACATCATGGTGGGGCCCACGAGTGACCATCAAACAACTGCCAAAAAGGGCAGCGACTTGACCCCATCGTTCCATGGGGTGTGTTCCACTTGAGACTCGGATTTGACTGTGGCCCGAAAATAATCTGACAAAATAGATGGACGGATGAATGAAACACATGCATCATGATGGGGCCCATGAGTGGGGCCCTTATTACCACCCAAAAGGGCTTTCGCCCTTGCCAACACTAGACAGCAGCATCCACTGGATGAGCTGTCTATACAGCAAGCACCATCATCATTCTATATAAGTAGGGGTAAATGCGTCTTTATATGACAAAATGTATATTTATGTTACTCCTCATTCAGTCAATGTCAACAAAATAAGAAGATGTCAACAAAATAAGAAGATGTCGTATATTACAAACCTTATGTCCTGGTTTGGAATAAGTTTAAAAGTAGTTACTAATACATGTATGGCCAAAAAGATAGGTACCTGTACCGCAATGCCTTTTAGATAATCACATCTAGATTAGCCGAGCCCACCTAAAAAACAGGATATGCCACTTGACCGAAGATTTCTAACCCGTTCGCCTGTTTCGAATATTGTGGCCCACATGTTGATTGGGCCAGATTTTATTTATGGAAAAACATGGATAAGGAAGGACCAACCTAGTGGATGGATTAGATTTCGCATGCATGTGACATGCTGTAACATGTGTGGCGTGTACATTACATTTACTGCACATGCGTGTACGCTTACCAACGCTCCATGACAGCATGATAACGACAATTTGCTATTTTACTCTAGACCAAAGGCTAGTTCTACTCGATTATTTTGTTTTTAGAGATATGCTTCGTCCCCATCCCAAATTTTGGATGGTGTTGATAGCCGTCTATAAGTGCCACGTGTACGGAAGATAAGTCACAAAATGGTGGTGAACTATCCTATGAGCCTAGCGCCTTGGATTATTTGAAGCTATATGGCTTTCAGAAAATGTAACGGTACGTCTATTGTGGTTCCGGTACGCCCTGAAGCGACTGTGCCCTCGGATTGCCTGCTACACCCGACCGTGGAAGCTGCTAGGTGGGGCCCACCGTGATTTTAGTGAGAAATCCACCCGTCCATTCATTTTGCTAGCTCACGGTGGGACATGCTCCCAAAAATGAGCCAGTTCCAAAAATCAAGTAGGCCATACCACAGCGAACAAAAGAAAAAAAAGAAAAAAAAAAAAAGGAAGAAGTAGGGAGGGAAATGCCTACAGTTGAAACCTTTCTGAGTCCACCGTCATATTTATATGCCATCCAAACCGTTCATAAGGTTATTTCCACTGAGATGAATGGAAAATATAAAAACTATTAGCTTGATCCCAAACTTCTGCTTCCTCGCGAATGTTTCAACGGTGGGCGTTCAATCCCCACCCTTTCCTGTTGTCAGGCCCACTTGAGTTTTGGATCTGTCTCATTTTTGGACTCGTGTCCTATAATGAGCTATAAAAACGGATGGACGGGGTGGATTTCTCAAAAATATCACAGTGGGCTCCACCTCGCTTCAGATGGCAGGAACTTCCTATGGTCCAGGATTGCAGGAAATCCGCGTCGGCTCTCTCTCTTCCATCACATGCACGTGCATGCAATAAATACAAGCACCTTTGTTCATTACTCCAGCCGAATTTGTTAGGTGGCTTGTCGTTGGTGTCGACTCTTGCATTGGGACCATCCATTCTCTTGGACCACAGTGGGCCCCACAAAAAGCTCCTAATTGGGTGTACAAAAGTGACTGCACATGGAGAACATAAAGAGGAATTTTCCATGGAATGGCAGATGTAAAACAAGGAATTGATTCTAGACATGGCCCGTGAACAACATCGTATGGTTGTCAACGAAGAATCATACGGTCCTGATGCAGTCTGGTTAGGTGGCGCCATGGTTAGTCCAGAAAGAGGAATCATGGGTCCATTCTTTAATATTTTCTTGGTTGGTCCCACCTCCTTCAAAATTGGAACACATAGTTAATAATAATAATAATAATAATAATAATAATATATAAAATCGACTTGGTACTCTTACTTGGAATTGAAAAACTTTTATTGGTCTCGACTGGGGTTCAAATGGGTCAGACCTGACAATTAATGTATTAGGGTCTAAAATTTAGACCCATGGGGCCGACCATGGGTGCAAAAGTTTGACCAGAATTTCAAAATGAACTATACCTGCGTCATCTCAAAATCAACCCAACTAGGGCCCAATTATTAGATGAGTTCACTTCAGATCAGATGAGAAGGGACCCGATCAACAACAAGCGGGTTGTCGCTCTGAGCTCGACTAAGGTATTCAATAACAATATTGGAGGCCATAATAACATGCCTTATGGTTGTTACGGTACACGTTGCACTGGCCTTTACATCCCCCCTATCGGCCATTATGCCTTGTGATAGTTATCAAGAGTTTTTAAAACCAAAAACAAAGAAATATTAGAAATCCTGTTTTAACAAACACACACATACCCCACATGGCCACTCAAACCCATGACCTCAATATTGAACCCCTCATCAACCTTTTATCAGCTCGTTGTAAACTTCTTCTACTACTTTTTTTTTTTTTTGTTTTTTTGTTTTTTCAAATTGGATATTACAACACCATATATAACTGTCACCATGTTAGGGCCTGTATTGCATTTGGTCCCATGCAATTTCTATCTAGCATTTGGAAATGACGAGAATGATTGGATTAATCTAAGTATCATATTATCTAGTTTCTCTCCCAGTAGTAGATAATAGTGATATTTTTGGTAGATTTTGAAATCCATTACATCCATGGGCCTCACGTTGATGCAATTGTTTTATCTATGCCGTCCATTTATATGCACCCTTTACATGTGACATCTAGGTTGCATATGTATACAACTGTGAAATCTGGTCCATTGATTATAATTTCATAGCCCACCCAACATAGGTTTCCCTTGATATAGTGTTTTTCTCGAAGGAAGAATGTGATCCCAAATGTGGGGTGAGATAACACAATCAAAATACCATGGTATTTCCAGACATGCAATCATTGCACAATAATAGTGTTAATTCCATTTAATGCAATTCCATTGCACAATAATAGTTTTAATTCCATCCATGGCCCACCCAACACAGCCTGTTACCTCATGTGTCTGACTTTGACAACTAGCAGGTCTTAGGTTCGAGACACCATGACATCACCTCTAGGTGCTATGGGCCGGGTTGGTTTGGGAACGGGTCGGGCCAAGTACGGGCTGAGAATTGAAAAAAAAAAAAAAAAAATCCTACAATATTCCAAACAGGCCTCACTGTTATGTAGCTATTTTTTTAATAATATGGGCACGACTATAATAGTAGTTCCTCCCCTTTTTTAAAACGTGGTTACCATCCACTACCTGTGGCAGTATTGACTATGTAAGGGGTCCACTATTAATAGAGAATATTAAAAAAACCAAAACGCTAATAGCCATCCTATTTCACTTATTGAATTTAGCATGCTTGCTAATTTTATTCTTTATCATCAAAATTGATAACCATCACTGATCAGAAGGTTTGAAACAAAACTTGCATTAAAAATCAATTTTAATTTGTACACCTAACGCAGGCCCGACAGGTTAAATAAATGAGTGGTCTAGTTTTGACTTGGGCATGTCCTAGACCTTATCTGAATTTTAATGGGTTGAATCCTTGTCGAAAATCTTGATCACATTCTTCAATGGGTAGGGTCCATGTCTCCCCTTGACCTGACCTGATCCAGTCGCACCCCTAGTCTAGGCTAGGTCTAAAAGCTCAACTTCACTAAATAAAAAATAAAACAAATTCAGTGCACCTCAACAAATATCAATAGAACTCCCTTGTCTAAGAGGATTTTGATGAATGGGCCTGATTGTTCTCTCCTTCCTCCATAAAACCCTACTTCACCACAATTCAAATATCATTCACATCTAACTATTAGTTATTGTTGAAAGAAGTTAGAAAAATGTGTACGAGATTTTGAGTAGCTCCGTCCAAGTTTTCAAATAGACTTAACTAAGCTTCAAGTTGAGTTTAGGTCCAGCTCCATGGCTTAATGATAGACAAACTCTGTTTCAACGCTGAGACCGTAGGATCGAGTGCCCATGTACTATGGGTGTGTGTAAAAAGAATAAAAAGTCTAGTCATTTCATATTTTTGAACTTGATTTGAAATGAGGGCTAATCCATCGACAGTCAGGATCATCTGCCATGGTGACGGGCCCCACTGCAACAGGTTGCGCTCACCTATTCAAAACTGGACCATGGGGTTATTGTCCATCAATCACATACAGTCACGATTATCAGTCCATCATGTGGTCCAAAAAAGCTTTAAAATGTAATAGATAGATATATGTACTAAAATCTCCTTCCATGCACATCCGTCTATAGTGTCCTGTCGTGTAAATAGTTTGGATGATTGCAACATGATCCAATATGAAATGGCTACGGTCCTGACACTGACATAAAACATTGGCAGTATCTCAAGATGTAGGGAGCTGATTAGTGGGTGTTACCCTTAATGTGGGGCCCATCTTGATGATGTGTTATATATCCACGCCGTCCATCTATTTCTCCAAACGATTTTAGGACCTGCTCCCATAAATTAAGAAGATCGAAATATCAGCTGGACCACACCACAGGAAACAGTGTTGTTTGAGTGTCTCACCATTAAAAATTTCAAAGGGCCCATCGCAAGGTTTTCATAATGTTACTTTCCATCCAACATGTTGATAATGTCAAGAAGAACTGGATGAAGGGAAAATACAAAAATCAGCTTGATCCAAGACTTTCGGGGCGCATAAAAAGTTTTTAATGATCGTTCATCACTGATTTTAGTAGTGTGGTCCACCTGAGATTTAGATCTTCTTGAGGTTTGGGATGACATCCTAAAATGAGATGGAAAAACATATGAACGGCATGGATATATAATAAATGCATCAAGGTGGGCCCTACAAAGGGTAACACCCTCATGATATATGGTAACAACTTTTCTACGGGGGGGCATTTCCCAAATGCATCTGTTCCTTTTCACTAGAAATAGCACTGATGCAACTGATCGTAAGCTTAGAAACCTCTCCACTGCTGCCTACGTGGCATGTGTTTGTTTTAGTGGACCTCTTCCAAGGGATGAGATGGAATAGCCGGCCAATTCTCTTGCGCCACCTCAGAGCGGCACGGTATTTCACCTCCCCCACCAAAATCTTAGACATTTTACTTTCCTTGTCCATCTTGTGATTGAAATGGGAGTTGGACAGCTCAGATGAAAGCCCGGAACTTGTCTTCTTGTCGACCCACGAGGCCCGGCCATCTTCCTCAAACTTGATGGATATAAATGAATCTGCAAAATCAAACAACCTTATTTTCATCCACAGCACATGTGGCGTGGATCTCCGGAAATTTGGATCATCCAAGTTGTGGGCCCAGTTTTTCCCTTGCTCTTGCAACTACCAATCAAATGGTCAAGATCGCCTTGCTGGTGCTTCTATAGCTCTATCTTGATTAATTAAATAAGGCTATTTCACACCTTAACCAGGATGTGACAACATTCTCCAAGAAATATCGTGCATATGTGTGTGTGAAATGGTACTATGAGGTCGAGCCGTGTGGGCCCACCAACTCGGTGCATTTGATGGGTCCCCTTTAGGTTATGGGATATCCAAAACATCAGTCGTATATGGAACTCAGGTGGACCCTAAAACATCTAAAAGTACTTGGTGGGGCCATCTGAGTTTTGGATGCGGTTGAAACTTAGTCTGCCCCTCATCCAAGTGGGACACGCACAATGGATGGGCTGGATTTGTGAACCACATCTCGATGGGCCCAAAAAATGATCATAAAGATTTTAATGGGCAACTAACCCCTCTCAACTATTTTATGTGGTGTGGCCCACCTAAGTCATGGATTCACCTGATTTTTAAGCCTGTGGCCTACCATAGAATGATGCATCTGACTAATGGAGTAGATGTTCAACACACATCACGGCGGGGCCCACACAACTCGATCTCGACCTCATGGTACTATTTCACTATATATAAACTAGGGCTGTAAACGGGCCGCGGCTGGGGTAGATTTTGTCCTGGATTTTAAACTTTCGGGCCTGGCCGTAGGTTCGGGCCTATTCAAAATCTTGAAACCTGGCCCCTATGAATACCCACACACGTGCAACTAGTTCTTGCTTGGGGCCTGCCGTGGTATTTCCATGACATCCTGTAAGTTCAGAAAGGCTATTCCACCATGAAAATTGGATGCCCCAATAGTTACGTTGATCAAAATATCATTAGCTAGGGCATGTTGGGGAGTCTTCAAACTATGTACACGGTTTGAGTGCTCAGACCGGTCGGGCGACGGGTCTGGCTGAATGGCCTAGATGTACAGCAGGTTCTTGGACAAGATTTGTGTGCCCAGACCGGTCGGGCAACCGGTTGTCAGTGGGCTCCGACCGGTCGGGTGACCGGTCGGCTGTGAGGCAGCGTTGGATTTTCTCCTTGGATGGTCTCTGTGCAATGTGCGACCGGTCGGCTGTGCGCGCGGATTTCTTGCGCAGCTCGTAGTACTGTGCAAGGTGTTTCTATTTTCGGATTTCTTCCTATTTAAGGTGTTGTAATCCGACTTAGAAAGGTATCCTAAGGTGTCCAAGGTTTCCTATTCGTACTAGGAAGAGGGGAGAGAGTTGTGAGGGGGAGAGAGCTTGGGTTTTCTCTGTTTTCCTTGCTTGTGGCTGTCAATCTCTGTAATATTCTGTTTAATTCATAGTGGATCGTTTTGTGCCGTGGTTTTTTACCCGTTAAGGGGTTTTTCCACGTAAAATTTCGAGTCTCTTGTGGTGAGTGCTTGTGTGTGATTGATTGCATCTTGTTTCCTTGTTTGATTTCTCATTGCTTCACGTGTTCGGCGTTCCGCTTCCGCTGCTGGCTTTCCCAACAAGTGGTATCAGAGATAAAGTTGGGGTGGAGTAGATTCGAATCTGAGACGAGAAGATGGGATCGGGCGCAAGGTTCGAGGTAGAGAAGTTCTCTGGGAAAAATAATTTTGAACTATGGAAGGTGAATGTTGAATCCTTCCTGGTTCAGCAAGGGCTTGATGAAGCTCTTGGAAAGAGACCCGAAGCTATGAAGGACGATGAGTGGACGAAGCTCGACAAGAAGGCTAGAACCTCAATCCTGTTAAACCTTACGGATGGTGTTCTCTATCATGTCATGAAGGAGAAGACCGCGACTGAAACGATGGCGAAGCGAGAGAAGGTTTATGCCAAGAAGTCTCTAGAGAATTGCATGTACGTGTTAATGCAGTTGTTCACCTTGAGGATGGCTGAGGGAATGGAGGTAGAGGACCACCTGAGCACGTTCAATAGGCTGGTTTGCAAGTTGGTGGAGATCGATGAACCGATGAAGGATGAGTATCAAGCATGCATCCTGTTGAATTCTCTTCCAGATTCATATGAGTCGTTCAGGCACTCTGTGTGTGCAGGGAGGGAAACCATAAGCGTCGAGACCGTTATCTCAGCCCTCCAATCGAAGGCGATGAGAAAGAAAAGCGGTGACGTGGCTTTTCGTTATTCCTCAGAGGCACTGGTTATGAGGGGAAGAAGTTCTGAGCATGGAGGATATTCAAAATCGGGATCTAGAGCCAAGGGCAAAGGTAAGGCTAAGGTGAAGTGCTGGAATTGTGGCCAGGAGGGCCACATGAGTGGGGATTGTCAGAATCCCAAGTTGAAGTAAGAGAGGTATGGAAATTCTTCTGGAGCGGGAGCCAATACCGTAGAGGACGGTGACGATCTGTGTAAAGTTCTGACTATTTCTGGTAAGGGATCTCACGGTAGTGAGTGGATCCTTGATTCAGGGGCTTCATGTCACGTTTGTCCTGACCGGAGTTCATTCACGACATACAGGGAGTATGGTGGAGAATCGGTGTTTGTGGGTGATGGAGTCGCTCATAAGGTTGTGGGTATTGGTACTGTGCACATCAGGATGTTCGATGGGGTCGAACGAGTCCTGGAAGATGTGAAGCAAGTTTCCAAGATGAAGATGAATGCGATTTCTCTTGGTGCACTCGAGGCGAAAGGGTGCGTGTTTATCGGCCGCGATTGTTATTGTAAAGTGATGAAGGGGGCACTTGTGTGTATGAGGGCATGGAGGTGTGGCCATCTTTACATGTTGATCGGGAGCACAATTCACGGTGGAGTTGCGGGAGAGGCAACAAGATCCACGGTTGCTCGTATGTGGCAAGTGCCCAAGGGCCACATGAGAAGGGCGGTAAAGGGCGTGAATTTGTAAGGATAGGGTTGATGGTGGCATGAGAAGCGGTGAAGCTATGATTGAAGATGAGATGATGTTGCAAGGATGTGTTGATTCGACGTTTGAAGCCTCGGTGGAGTTTGTTGGGGAGTCTTCAAACTGTGTACACGGTTTGGGTGCTCAGACCGGTCCGGCGACGGGTCTGGCTGAATGGCCCAGATGTACAGCAGGTTCCTGGACAAGATTTGTGTGCCCAGACCAGTCGGACGACTAGTCGTCAGTGGGCTCCGACCGGTCGGGCGACCGGTCGGCTGTGAGGCAGCGTTGGATTTTCTCCCTGGATGGTCTCTATACAATGTGCGACCGGTCGGCTGTGTGCGCGGATTTCTTGCGTAGCTCATAGTACTACACAAGGTGTTTCTATTTTCAGATTTCTTCCTATTTAAGGTGTTGTAATCCGACTTAGAAAGGTATCCCAAGGTGTCCAAGGTTTCCTATTCGTACTAGGAAGAGGGGAGAGAGTTGTGAGGGAGAGAGAGCTTGGGTTTTCTCTGTTTTCCTTGCTTGTGGGCTGTCAATCTCTGTAATCTTCTGTTTAATTCATAGTGGATCATTTTGTGCCGTGATTTTTTACTCGTTGAGGGGTTTTTCTACGTAAAATTCGAAGTCTCTTGTAGTGAGTGCTTGTGTGTGATTGATTGCATCTTGTTTCCTTGTTTGATTTCGCATTGCTTCACGTGTTCGACATTCCGCTTCTGCTGCCGGCTTTCCCAACAGGCCACACCATAAAAAATAATGAACAAGCATAAAAAAAAAAAATCTACAATGATGTGTGGTGGATTTAATAGTTGGATTGATTTAAGTTTTGGATGTCATGTCCTGAAATTTGGTATTTGGGTTGATCAGGTCCGAATCCAAATTCTAGACCCGTGAGGTCAAAATAAATAGCAAATCTAAAATTTGCATACATTTCCAAAGCAACTAAAGCAACTAAGGGAAAATAAATTCATAATTCTTAATGTGGACCCTCGTCGATTTTCCCGCGCTCCCACATGACGTTCTTCTCCCTTCCCCTTTCCTTTCGGAAAAGAAGGAGATGAGGATGCGTGAGTGCGAAATCGCCGTTTGTGCCACTGGCTTGCCTCGTTCTCGAGGGCTTCGTTTGGTTGTCGTGTTGAGCTGGATATGTTTAAGTGTGTTTATATAAAACCAGAGTCGCCACTAGCCAGTTACTTCGAATCTACAGTCGGCTAGACCCCGTAGAAACGTTAGAGAAGGGAATCCGAAGATTCCTTCCTCTAAAATGACTCCTGTTGATCTGCGGCCAGAGATTCAAGGTAAGGGATCACGGTTACAGGGTGGGAAGAGGTTAGGCACCCCACACACTGCCCGTACCGAAGTACGGTCTCTACTTCACAGAATCGATCGAATACTTGAAAGTCTAATTTAATCCTCGTATATTCTCATGAATGATATGATGCATGAATGCGGGTCTGAACAGTAAGAGTTTCTGATGGGCAGGTTCCAACAACGGGCAAGCCCAGAGCGTACGCTCGAACTGACAGGTGCTTAATATAAGACGTATGCAGTGTGCTTGAATGATCAAGGTGTTTTATGGTGAAGCATGAATGCAGGTCTGAACAGTAAGAGTTTCTGATGGGCAGGTTCCCACAACGGGCAAGCCCAGAGCATACGCTCGAACTGACAGGTGCTTAATATAAAGACATATGCATGTGTGCTTGAATAATCAAGGTGCTTGTAGTGAAGCAGGGGGGTTGGAAGGAAAGTAAATGTTGCACTTATGCTAGATGCAAATGAGATGATGCTGGAAAATGAGTAGCTGGGTGGACGGAGGTGTCGCAAGGGTTGGCTTCGAGTGGCTGGATCAAGACTTGGGTGGCTTGGGAGGCTTGGACCAGTGGTCAGGCTGGGCTGGACCAGGGCTAGGCTCTCCTCACTCGGGCTCTCCTTGGTGAAGAAATGGGCTAAAGGATGAAGGAGGGTGACTCAGACGGACGGACTCTCTCTAGCTGAGTGGTGTTGAAATGAGAAGGGGAGGGGGGTATTTATAGCAGCGAGCAGTGGCAGAAGTCGTAATTTTGTCCGGGCGGCCTGCCATGGGCCGCCCGTACGGCCGCTCCTCGGTTTCCAGCGAGTACGGCCGTTCCCTCAGGGCTGCTGTTAGACTCGCTGGTTGACTCAGTGAGTTGACTCAGCGGGTTAACTCGGTGATTTGACTCGACGGGTTGACTCAGTGTTTTGACTCGACGGGTTGACTCGACGGGTTGACTCAGCGGGTTAACTCAGCGGGTTGACTCAGTGAGTTTGACTTTTTTGAAATTTTTTGACTGGACTTTTTTATGGGGGGTTTTTCAGGGTGGTGTTTAGGACTGGGTTGACTGGGTTCAGGCTTGAGCTGGGCTATGGAATGAGGCTTACAAGGGTGAGTTTGGACTTGGGATTTGGGGGTATGGTCCTCCGTTCAACCAGCTATCTCTACCAACAGTGTAGCCGAAGGTGGGGTGTCTACAGATGCCCCTCTTTGGCAGAGGTTGCATGCAACCGAATGCCAAAGCGAGTGGACACCCCACTTCTGACCCGGTCATTCATGGATCACGTTCTGAAATCTTTGCTTGCCTTTGCATCTGTGTCAGTTGATCGTTTGGAAACAGATCACTCGCACATACCGCGAGAGTTTGGAGAAAACGATGCGATTGTCCCTGCAGTTTGCTGCAACCTGGGTACCCAATCGCAACCCTTCCATTCCCGACCGGTACTAACATCGGAAAGGTACAGCAGAGCCTCTGCGTCGACAGTCTTACGAGGTTACTGACCCTGTGATTGATTGTATGTTTGATGTTTTCCCAGATCACTCCAGGAGTACTTGTTTCGCTTGACTGTCAAAGTGGTTAGACGCCCTGCGTCCGATAGTCTTATGGGATTCTACTACGCCGACTTGGACTCAGTCAAGGTACTTCAGGCATCCACGCCTAGGTATGTGCGGGTGGGCTTTTCCACCCTATCTGCTGGTTTTGATGCTTGGTTTGCAATTCATTCTTTCCTTGATTGTGGTCTGAAATCTTTGTTATCCTTTGTATCTGGGTCAGTTGATTGTCTAGAAATTGATAACTCGCACATACCGCGAGAGTTTGGAGAAAACGTTGCGATTGTCCCTGCAGTTTGCTGCAACCTGGGTACCCAATCGCAACCCTTCCATTCCCGATCGGTACTAACATCGGAAAGGTACAGCAGAGCCTCTGCGTCCGTTAGTCTTACGAGGATGCTGACCCTGAGACTGATTGTGTGATGTTTGATGTTTTCCCAGATCACTCCAGGAGTACTTGTTTCGCTTGACTGTCAAAGTGGTTAGACGCCCTGCGTCAGATAGTCTTACGGGATTCTACTACGCCGACTTGGACTCAGTCAAGGTACTTCAGGCATCTACGCCTAGGTATGTGCGGGTGAACTCTTTCCACCCAATCTGCTGATTTTGATACTTGGGTTACAATTCAGCGTTTCCACCTGTTCAAATGGTTTCTGTGACCGAGCCTTTTGGCTTTCATCTTTTTGTATCTTGGCATGTGGTACGACCGCACTGACACTGGAGTTCAGTTCGACCGTACTTTGAGTGCATTGGATCCGATGGTCTCCGAGGAAACCGCGAGACATCGGATCTTATTTGATTTTTGCGTCGGCTCCTACCCAGAGATATGGAAGATCTCCTGGTGTTTTGGAGGCAGAACGCTCTACTGGAAAATATTTTTGGGTTTTTGAAAAGATACCCACTCTGGGGAGTGATACTCCGTGGGGTTTTTATTTGCAAATAGAAATATTTTTTATCCTTTTGAAATGGAAATCTGGTTTGCATGTGCCTCCACTAGGGATGCCTGTGGGGTCTTTAGCTAACCGACTTTTATTTTGAAAGCAGGTAAACATGATGATTGATGCAATGGATGCTGATGCATGGAGATGCATGATGAATGCGTGGCTTGGCCCCTTCTCTTTCAGTTTGATGATTTTGTTTTTGCTGTGGGTGCAGAGAACTTTGAGCTTATTGCTTGCAGGGTTGTACTCCCTTGGGGATTTTTCTTTTTGATACGGAGGTTTGGACAGCGGGTTGGTCAAGATCTCGACTCGTGGTCGATCAGGTCCATCGTCCCAAGATGCTGTTTCTTTGCTAATGAGAATGTACGAGGATATCATTCGACTTCAAGATGTTCTTCTGGGCATACATGTGATTGAGATGGTGTTTGGTTGCCCGTTTTGGTCAAGATTCCAATTTGCAGGCGATTGGATCCGTCATCCCATACTGTGAAGTGAGCGGAGTTCAAGACTCCTGAATTGTAGTGCTGGGGATGTTAATTTTTGTGATTTTTTGTAAATATGTGGTCCGAGTTTCAACTGAGTGGTCAGGATGGAGATCAGTTTATTGAAAACGCAGGAAATATTTTTTGTGATTTTTGAAATATTTTTGATGAAAGTAAGAGAAATATTTTTGTGATTTTTTGACAATACTTTGGTTTGAAAGCAAAGGAAATATTTTTTTTTTTGTGATTTTTGCCAATATTTAATTTGAAAGCAAGGGACATATTTTTTTTGTGATTTTTGAAGAGGTGATTTTGCCATGTTTTTGTATTTTGTGATTTTTCTGAAATGCAGGGAAAAGTGTGGAATTTTCGTCCACTTCCAGCTTCTACTGCTGGTAAGGCACCCGATCCATTTTACGTCAGCGAGCAAGACGAGTCTCACACAGTTAAGTGCCGTAGTTTTACATCTTCGGATGAGGAGATTTTGAGGGGTTTCAGTCAACACACCCACAAAGTTGCCTGTTCCTCATGTGCAATGCACATAGACCACGTATCGTCCGACGGACTCCTTCGGCCACAAAATGAGCCACATCCTCACATTTCCCTTAGTCAATCCAGTTTGGGGTCTTACGTTGCTCACAATTCCGTGAGGGTGAGCTCCACCTCCCAACAGCCTTAATCCCCTTCATGAGTTCTAGGAACAGGGAACATCCGTCAGCTTCAACAGCGACTTCCAAATCAAGGTTGTCTATCACGGTGCGTTCAACACGAACAGGATTGCGGAGTTCTGCCCGCCACAGCCCTTACCTGTTTAAGAGATTCCAGACACCCGTACGATCAAGTGTCAGCCATGCCTGGAACAGGTTAGGAAAGAAAGCCCCTGAGAAGTTAATCCCAGTGTAGTTTAGGGTCTTCGGACCGCTGGGGATAAATTGGTGGGTTGAAACTGGTGGTGAAAACTTTTTTGTTTTATATTGTATATATATTTTTTTTGTTTTGAAAAAGTTCCTGACTTCAACTCGAGTAATCGAGATTGACACTGGTTTTTATGGAAAGCTTTAAAATAGTTTTGGTATTTTTTGAAATGATCCGGGTTATCGAACCATGATCCCAACGGTCGAGGCCGATGCCGGTTTTTAGTTGAAAGCAAGAAAGGTCCCCCGGGAAATTAATCCCAGTGTAGTTTAAGGTCTTCGGACCATGAAACTGTACAAAAGAGGGGCAAACATGTTTTTTTATTTTTGGAAAAATGTCCGGTGTCAGCGGATGGACAATCCAGACTGATGCCGGTTTTTATTGAAAATCTCTCGGGATGTCGATCCCGACGTAGTTTAAGGTCTTCGGACCAAAAGCTTTAAAAGAGGCAGATATATTTTTTTGTTTTCTGAAAATGTCCGAGATCGTCAGGTCTTGATTCGATCCAAGCCGATGTCGGCTTTTATTGAAAATCCCTCGGGATTTTGATCCCGACGTAGTTTAAGGTCTTCGGACCAAAACTTTAAAAGCGGGGCTGGTAATATATTTTTATGATTTTTAAAAATGTCCGGAGTCATTGATCTTGATGTGAGCAAACAAGACCGACGCCGGCTTTTATTGAAAATCTCTCGGGATGTTGATCCCGACGTAGTTTAAGGTCTTCGGACCCAGACATGTAAAAGGGGGGGCAAACACATTTTTTGTTTTTTCGAAATGATCCAGATCATCAGATCTTGGCCTGAAAGGCTGGGATCGATGTTGGTTTTTATTAAAAATCTCTCGGGACGTTGATCCCGATGTAGTTTAAGGTCTTCGGACCAAAACTTTGTACAAGGGGGGCAAACATATTTATTTATTTATTTATTATTATTTTTTTTGAAATAATCCAGATCATCAGATCTTGACCTGAACGGCTGGGATCGATGTTGGTTTTTATTAAAAATCTCTCGGGACGTTGATCCCGACGTAGTTTAAGGTCTTCGGACCCAGACACTATGTACAAAAGAGCAGCAATCCAGATTGGAGACTACGGGAACTCTCTTTGGAATGGTTCGGATCATCAGGTCATAGCTTTTGGATGGTTGAGATCATTGTTTGACCGAGTCAATCTTTTTCTTTCTTTTTCTTGAAAATTCCATGGAACTTTTCCACATCATCCACCCAATTTCTCACCCATTTCTCATGAGATGAGATTTTGGTGAGATTTCCTCTTTTTCTCACCATTCTCCTCCATCACTTCATTCTTACATGGAGGTACAAGATTCACTTGCAACCACCCTTCCCAAGGAGGAGTTCTTCCCAAGGAGAGGAGGTGAGAAGTCACCTCACTTAGGTAGAGGCTAGGACGGCCTCCCATGGGCCGCCCGACCGGTCTGTGCCTCCTGGTCTCTTCAGGGGGCTGGGTAAAAGGGTGCCCTCCCCTTTTCTATATAACATGGGGCACCCTCCCCCCTTCAAACGTGCAATCTCTCTCTTCTTTCTCTCATACTCTTTCTTTCTTCAAGTTTCCTCTCTCTTCTTTGGTGGTCCTTTGCTCTTTTCAAGTGGTGGGCCTTAGAGAGGTCTTGGGACAGCAAGGTGGTCCTTCTTTGGTGGGTGGTAAAGGTATGGACCACTTCCTTTCTCTTTCTTGTCCTTTTCATCTTCATTGTCTCTTCTCATGGTCCTTTTTCTTTTTCATGTAGCTATTCAAAGGGGTGTGAAGGTGGGCCCAAGCATTCTTGATCTTTTCCTAGATCTCAAGTCTCTTTCAAAGGTGGTGCTTGGAGAAAGATATTGCAAGCTCTCTACTTTTTTCATCCATTTTTTTTCACACTCCCTTCATGTGTATGTAAAGAGTGATTTTGCCATGTCATCAAGTGTGCATGGCAAAATACTCTATCTTTTTCATGGGAGTTGGGCCTCTTTTCATGTGTATCAAATGGGCTCAAAGTGAAGTCATGGCCCTTGGTGTATTTGATGGGCCCAATGCTTCATTTTGGGCTCCCTCTTACTTTCTTTCTCTTGTCATTTCCCTTGGAACTCTCCTTTCTTTTCCATCTTCTTTTCAAGATTTGGGCCCATGGGCATGGTAGGGCCCATCTCAAGTTTTGGGCTCATGGGGCTCACTTTGGGTGACCCCATTTTTCTCTACATGTGTATGGACCAAGGTGGCTAGCTCATTCTTCATTTTGGATCTCAAGTGGGCTAGTTTTCCTAGTTGGGCCTTTATGGACAAGTGGCCCAACTCTTCCATATGATGTACCTCCTTGTACAAAGTGTAGTGGGCTCCTTGAAGTTTTTCATGTGGATGGGCTTTTGGGCCTTTATTGAAATTTGGATTCCTTTGGACCAATGTGTGCACCACTACACTTTGTTCATGTAGGATTTTTCTTTTCATGCTTTTTCATTGATGGATGGAGGATTTGAGTTACTTGACCATCTACAAGTCCCATGAGTGAGTTGTTCCAACAATCTCACTATGTTAAAATGGTTTTTCTTTGTGGTAGGAATGTGATTCTCAAGAGTTTCCCTCTAATGTTATCAATCTCGAATGGATGATCCTCAAGTGAGCTATCCATACAACCATAGCTCCTTGAACTTTTCTATGGGGGCTTGGTGGATCATTCCACCATCATTTTAAGTATGAGTGGTTTTTCTTTCCATTTGTGGGAAAGAATGATACCCATAGGTTGCCCATTTTTGTCCCATGTCTTGGGACATTTTGGATTTTGATATTCAAGTGGGCTATGTGTAACATTCTTATCCATTTTCATGATGGTTGGGTGACTCATCAAGCCATGCTCTTTTGTGCTCAAATGGTCTCCCCTTTAGTGAAAAAGTTGGTGCACATAAGTTGCCCAAACTTGCCTCTTCATGGGCATTTTCAACTTTGATTCTTCATGTGGGCTATGTGCATCAACTTTCTACCCCTAGCTTCTTTGATTCATATGTTTGTGGGTAGACCTCCTTGTTGCATTTTCGTGGTCAAAATTTTCATCAAGATGAGGTACATAAGGTTGCCCATGGTTAACCCATGAATGGGTCCTCATGTTCTTCAAGTGGGCTATGTGCTCTCTCCAATCCATTGAGATGAGGCATTTGGGTTGCTCTTGGGGGCCCGTTTCCTTTCTATTCCCCACTTGTCCATGCATATGTGTAAAAAGATGGAGACATCCTAAGTGAGAATCATGACCTTGGCATAAAAGTGAGTCCATCCTTGGCCACATGTGGACTTTGAAGAGGAACTTCTCATGTGAAGTAGGACTCTTATCCTTAGTTGATCTCATGGCACTTGAGTGCATTTGTTGTCCAAAATGTGTCCTTGGATGATGGACTTTTCTTACCTGAGGCATACCATGCCACCTTCTTTAAGGTGGGCCTTACTTTTTCCAATGGGTCCAACACATATCCTAAGTGACACATGGAGTTGGACTTTAGATTTTGCATTGGAATGTGAGTCCAATCCCATGGGTTTCTTGGATGAGAATTTGGATTTTAATGGGTAAAGGATAGGGACTTACCTTGCCAAGCTTGTAGGATTCCATGGCGGATGGTACCAGGGGCCACCAAGTGGTTGACGAGGATGATCCTGCTTTCATTGTCCGCCGAGGGGACCACATGTGTTCCCTAGCTATGGAGCATCAACCTCTTCCTGCTATCAAGGGTCGAGGTACCAGGGATCGCTGGGACAATTGGATGAAAGAGCCACAGCCCTTGCTTGAGCGAGTACTAGATGGTACTCCTTTTGCTGGCCTCCTCACCCTACGCTTCCATAATAACGACGCCAACCGCATGATGCTTGCGGCCCTTTGTGAGAGGTGGCGGGATGAGACCCACACCTTCCAGCTCCCTTGTGGAGAATGGGGAATAACCCCTTTGGACATTTACATGCAGATAGGCTTCCCGTTTCATGGGGCAATTGTCTCTCAAGTTAGCTCTCTAGCTCCCCTCTCTTCCACTGATTGGCTGCGGCTTGTCGGTGACGTCCCTCCTGAGGGTGAATTCCAAGGCCAACAAGTGAAGATGCGATGGTTTTGCAACAATTTTGCTTCCGTCGTCCCTACCACCGAGCGAGAGGCCCTCCACAAGGCGCGGGCCATGATCACTTATGCTTTTGGATCCTTTCTTTTTTGCCATGCGAATGAGAGAGTTGATCCTAAATTTCTTCGTTTAGTCGAGGACCTTCATCATCCCTATAACTGGAATGGGGCCATCCTGACCCGTCTCTTTCAAGGTCTGGACAAGACTTGTCGGCATAGCCGGTCCTTCACAGGTTTCTGGCCTGTTGTTGAGGTACCTCTTCTTTCATCCTCCTTGGAGCCATTTGCCTCCTTTCTCTCTCTGATCATTAAATGTACTTTCATCCAGACCTGCTTTTATGACCATTTTCCGCATCTTGCGCCGAGGATGCGAGATGACATTGAACCCTCTCAGTATCGCCATATGTACTGGCATCAACAGAATCGTCAGTGGAACTCCCGAGTTCCCGGGGACAATTGGCGTGCTGATATAGACGGGCTGACCGTTGAGGACGTAAGTATCTTGCTTGTCTTTGTCCTTGTGCTGTACTTGTAACTGATCGTGGTAACCTCTTCTGCTGCAGTTTGCCCGGATGCCGTACGCTAGTTTCCCTCTCTACTACACACCCCAGCGCGTGGAGGCATATGATGCTTCATGTCTCCGTATTATGCTTTCTGACGCTGAGTCCTTCCAATGGTACTTGGGAGAGAGATTGCTTCGGCAAGTCACTGGGGTGGCTCGGGTCCCCTGTTCTGCACCTCCTCCAGCTGCTCGGATGCCAGCTGATGAGAGAGTTGAGGCTCTGGTGGGCCAGCCTGGCTTCCGTTTCACGATCCCGGATCGTGATTATGACGAGTGGTATCTGCTATTTGGCCAGGGGCCTTTGCTTCCTTCGCTTTATGTTCCAGGTGGCCGTCGCAGGTATGCTGGAGGTTCAGTGACTGCTCCTTTGATGGATCTTTATCGTCGGGAGAGGGACGCGAGGAGGGGCGATGATGATTATGTTGGTGACTTGTAGCTGGCTCTGCTTTATATGGCCTTGTACTTTTGTTTTTGTCCCCTTTTGTATCAAGCTCTTTTGGATGAATATACAGGCTTTAATTTCTCCCAAATTCCTTGGTGATGTCTGGATGCTTTGACTCTTGACTCATTCCTTCATGATTTGTGATTTCTCAACTGTATGGACAATGACTTGAACGGTTTAGATCGCTTGTTTAGGCCCTGCGGGGCCCACTTGATGATTGGATCTTGGATTTTAACCCTTCTTTTGATGATTGGACTTTTGATTTTGCCACTCCATGACTTGTGTAAGCTTTCCAATGGTTTGGATCTTGATGATTTGGCCCTTGAATGGTTCAGATTGATGGATTTGGCCCTGTGGGCCCACTTGAGACCTTAGCTTTACTTTGGGGCACTTCTTTTGATGATTTGTGAGGTTAGGAATGCTTCTCATGGTGTGGATGATGGCTTGAACGTCTCTGATCGCTTGATTTGGCTTTGTGGGCCCACTTGATGATTAGATCTTGGATTCTGGCCCTTCTTGTGATGATCAAACCTTTGATCTTGTTGTTTGACGGCTCATGTAGGTTCTTCAATGGTTTAGATCATGATGATCTAGTCTTTGAATGGCTTGGATTGCTTGTGGCCCCCACTTGATCACTTTCCCCCTTTTTTGGCTTGATCAGCCATATTTCGGCCACATTGCTTCGTGATTGGACCAGTGGGGCACCTTTTGTATGATCTTGATCATCTTCCGTTGAAATTTGGAGTGGACCGGAGCCTTGGGGCGGCCCACGGAGCGCCATCTGCTGACGTGGACTGTCAGCCTCACCTACCAAAAGCCCCGGAGCCAATCCCGCGGAGAGAGGGGATCTGCGTCCGTACGGGCGGCCCAGGGCAGGCCGCCCAGAGCTCGCCTCTTGAGCGGCCTGGGCTGGCCCTGGTTCGGACATCCTCTGCTGTCCACTGTCCCTGTCTCCATCTGCCTTGCACGGGCGAGTTTGATTCCAGCCATGAATATTCTTCTTGTCTCATCTTCCCTTCTCCTTTTTTCTCTTTCTTGGTTTGTCCTATCTTGGGCAATGGATGGTGGAGATTTGGGGGCTGTGGGGGCTGTCCAAGGTGGGTCCCACACTTCAGATTTTCAATTGAGCTTTGATAATGGGGAGATGTCTTTAATGGATGGGGGAGATGGGGCATTGAATGGAAGCATTGATGAGGGGCTAGGGATGGTGGTTGGTGGAGCTTTGAATGGCTCCATTAATGGTGGGATGGCTGGATTTTCTGATTTGAATGGGCCCCTCATTATGGGAGGAATGGATGGTATGGATGAGATGATGGGATGGGACATAGGTGAGGCTATGCATCCCTTGAGTGTGGGTCCCATGGATGACGTGATGGACGGTGATGATGGGACTATGAGGGACATAGATGGGCTGATCTCATGTCTGGATGGTATGGGTGGCTCAGATGGTACCTTTGATGGTTTGGATGCTCTGGATGAGGGCCGAGATGTGCGGCACACTTTTTTGGGTGGACTTGATGTGATCATTGATGATGTCCCTTTGATGATGGACGGTGTAGATGCCTCGATGATCCCCTTGATCGGCCAGGATGATGACTGGATACATGATTTTCTGTTGGAGGGGGCCACAGGTCCAGATCTGACCGTTGATTCTTTGATCGGGGTTGCCGGGACCCCTTTGGATGGTTCAGATGTATTCTTTGACGGTCAGATTGGTCAGGATGCCACGATGTGCGGTGTGATCTTCACTGATGGCTCTTTTGGTTGGGAGCATTGTCCTTCTTTTGGTCATCGGCCCTTTGCGCACTCTGTTAATGAGGTGGGCGAGTCTTCTCATGCGGCTGAGATTATGACAGTTTCAGATGGCGATGCGACTATATCAGACATAGCCGCCACTGAGGGCCGATCAGGGGTTGTCGAGTCGGCAGAGGTTCCAGCTTTTCCTTCTCCTTCGCCTGTTGACCTTCCGATCCTCGATGAGCTGTCCTCGATTTCTGGGCCTTTTGTGCTGGAGGGGATACCGGTGAGGACTTGTCAGCTGCTTCCTCGTTCTTCTTGCTCGCCACGACTGCTTGCTTGGCTTGACAGCTTGTCAGTTTATGAGATTCGAGATTTGGAGTCCTATGGCTTTGGCAGTCTGATTCATCTGGCCAGAGTTGATATTGATTGGAGGATGCTTGGAGCTGCCTTGATTGACTGGGTCCCTTCGTTGAACTTGTTTGCGTTCAACGATATGGAGATGGGGCCTTCTTTGGAGGAGCTTGCACGCTTGACAGGCTTACCCTTGGATTATACTCAGTACTTCTCGCCGAAGACATCACCGAAGACTGCTACACCGCAGAACTGGTTTGGGATCCCTTATCTTGTTCGGCCTGCAGCTGGTGGCCAGGATGCTGTAGTGTTCTCTTTGGACCTGCTGTATGATCTTTTTTCGGGTCCTCAGAGTATGGCCGGTTCTACCTTTGCTCGGAACGCACTGATGTTTTGCTTGATTGCTGAGGTGCTGTTCTCGGGATGGCGCAGGTCCCAGACTCCTTTGCTTTTTGAGGTGATGAGCCAAGCTGTCCGTCGGCAGGGGATCATTTCTCTCATCTTGGCCGAGCTATTCGATGGGCTGACCGACTGCGCCCTGGGCCGCACCCGTGTCCTTCGCGGCTGTTGTGCTTTCCTTCAGGTATCTTTTCTACACCTTTTCCTTTTGCTTTGTCAGGACTTGTTTTGCTCTAGCTGAACTTCTTTTGTGATCAGGTCTGGCTATGGGAGCGTCTTTCTCTGACCGTTCCTGTACCTCTTCCTGGCATCCCTAGCTCTGACATCATGCGTTATATCATGGAGTTCCTTCCGCATACGGCTAGGATGAGCGAGCCCTTGTATCGCAGGATGTTCGCTGAACTTCGTGACTGGAACGTTCGTTGGGAGTCATCTTGGCTTTCACTTCCTCCAGTGCTTTGCGATGCACACCGCCATCCTCTGATGTTGGTAGGCTTTCGATCCTACTTTTCTTACCATCCCATCCGGTTCCTGCGGCAGTTTGGGTATGAGCAGGATGTTCCTCATTTTGCTTTCACGGGTATCGGGCGTCGAGTACTCCCCTCTAGATCTTCTGACTTCAGGACCCGGATTGATTGTTCCTGGGCGAGTTATTTGACAGCTGATTTATTGGGATTTGAGCTGCGGACTTTTCCGATGGCGACCGCCCCATATCAGTACTGGGTTGCTGAGCAGTCTTTGTATCGACGTATCCCTTGTTGGCACCAGACTGCTGATGAGGATGAGCAGGATATTCTTGGAGATGCTGGCTCTTCATCTGGTTCATATGAACCTTTTGAGGAGCGCCCGTTTATCGATCCTGGCTTCCTCTTGGCCACTCATGGTCATCTGCTGTCTGAGATCTCTGCACTTCGGTATCATTGTGAGATGATGTCGAGGAGATTGGCTGCCGATCGGAGGTTGTCTGATGAGGAGACAGCGATCCGTACCCTTGAGCGCGATGAGGTGCATTACCTGCGTATGGAGGTGAGCAGGTTGAGAGCGAGACTATCTTTTTATGAGTCAGAGGACTCACCTGATGTGGCCGAGGAGGAAGGTAGAGATTGATTGTGTTGGCCACCTGCACATTCTTTTTTGCACATATGATTGATGATGATGCATTTTTTTGTATTTTTTGAAAAAGATGATATGATATGTAAAAGAAATATGATACTTTTAATGAAAAAAGAGAGAACTGTTTGAAAATCTACTGTGCCATGAGTTATCTTGTGAGTGTGTCTGGATTTTGCGTCGGGATATAAGAATCAGAACTGGGGCTCGGTCAATGATTTGACCGACGTCTCGAGGTTTGTCTTGCTTGATCCTTTGGTTCCCTAGAGATGTAGGCAATGGAAACTCTTGCTTCCTGAGATTGTCAGAGTTTGTAGAGTTCTTCACTCCTGACTGTACTTCCTCTTGTTCTTGCACTTTCACTGCTTGAACTGATCTGGATCGTCTGCTTTCTTGGTACCTGCACTTTTATTTTTTCTTTTTTTCTTTTTTTTTTATTTTTTTTATTTTGAGCCATTTTTACCTGCAGTGCTCTTTCGAGTTTTCACCACAGCCGGCTTTTTCCCGTCATTTTTGCCCGTGGCGCCCTTTCAGGTTTTCACCACGTCCCGGGTATTTGGTCTTGCCTGCCCCTTGGCAGCTGTGCTGTTTTTACCCTTGGCGCCCTTTCAGGTTTTCACCAAGTCCGCTGTATGCCCACTGTTTTTACTCGGAGCGCCCTTTCGGGTTTTCACTCTGCCCTCTTTGTTTAGGCACACATTTTCTTTTTTCTTTTTTCTTTTTTTTTCTTTTCTTTCTGGATCTCTGGATAACTGCGGCGGCTAGAGGTCGGGAATCCGTCGTTGCCGGCCGATGACAGTCTTTCAGCCCTTATCCTGAGTTACGATAATAGAGCTGTCGGTCTTTGCTAAAGACCCCTCTGAGATGAATGGATGGATGACTGTGTTTCTTGGATTGATTTTTTCTTGAGTGCCTTTCTTTGGCTTCCCTTTTTCTTTCTCTCTTTTTTTTTTCTCTTTTTTTTTTGTATTCTTTTTTCTTCTTCTTTTTTGTCTTTTCTTTTTTTTTTTAATCCTTTTTTTTTGAAACACTTGTTGGTGGACGGAACGATTTCTCAGAGATCTTAGCTTTGACCCCTTGACTTCAGCTCTATTAAAGTAACCTTTGATAAGGTCAGAATAACTTACCCGTGAAAGATCTTCACGTTGTCGGCGTTGGTTAGCTCAGGAAGATCCACCCCTCTCATGCTGGTGAGTCTGAGGGCGCCTCCAGGAAGTACTTCTCTGATGATCAGCGGCCCGTCCCACGAGGGTTTGAACTTTCCTCTGGGATCCGGAAGGTGCGACGGTAGAATCTTCTTCATAACCATGTCGCCTACCTTGAAACTTCTTTTTCGGACTCTCTTGTTGTAGGCCCGAGCGATCCTTTTCTGATAACACTGTGAATGACTTAGTGCACGCATGCGCTTTTCATCTGCTAGCTGCAACTGATCGAATCTGGCCCGTTGCCATTTTCCTTCTTCAACTTCGCTTTCTAATAACACCCGAAGTGATGGTATTTCCACTTCGACTGGTAGAACTGCTTCCATTCCATAAGTAAGCTCGAAAGGAGTAACGCCCGTAGCAGACGGTACAGACGTTCGATAGGCCCAAAGTGCATATGGGAGCATATCTGACCAATCTCGATAGGTCACGACCATCTTCTCTAGTATCCTGACGATTGTCTTGTTTGCGGCTTCTACCCCACCATTCATCTGAGGACGGTAGGGGCTTGATCGATGACGCTGGATCTTGAATTTGCTGAGGAAGTCATCCATCTTCTTGTTGACGAACGGGGTCCCATTATCTGTGATGATGGCTTTAAGGATTCCATACCGGCATATGATGTTGTTCTTCATGAATTTGATCACTTGAGATGCTGCAATCGTGGTGTAGGAGGCTGCCTTTACCCACTTGGTGAAGTAGTTGACTGCCACAAGTATGTACTCATGACCATTTGATGCTTTGGGACTGATCTTGCCGATGATGTCGAGTCCCCACATGGAGAAGGGCCAGGGGGTGGTCAGGTTGTATAACTCTGATGATGGGGCATGGATTTGATTTGCATGCTCCTGACACTTGAAACATTTTCTGACGTGCTGGCAGCAGTCTGTCTCCATGGTGAGCCAATAGTAGTCGAGTCGTAGAATCTTTTTTGCCATCATGTGCCCATTCATGTGTGGGCCACAGATTCCTTCGTGTATTTCTTCCATGATATTTGCAGCTTCTGTTTCATCGACGCATCGAAGGAGGATGTGATTATAGGATCGCTTGTAGAGAACTTCGCCACTGATGGTGAACTGGCCGGCCAAACGTTGGATGGTTCGGCGATCTGTTGCTGTTGCTGATTCTGGATACTCCTGGGTTTCGAGGTATTGCTTGATGTCAGCATACCAGGGTTTATCAGGGACAGCTTCAGCTTCTTCTATTTGCAGGCAAAAGGCAGGCTCTTCTTGAATTTCGACTGTGAGCTCCCATTCTGAAGCTCCTTTTGGGATCTCGAGCATTGATGCGAGCGTGGCGAGAGCATCTGCAAACTGGTTCTTGGCTCTGGGCATGTATGAGAAGGTGATTTCCTTGAATTCTTCGATCAGATTGTCAAGATACACATGATATGGTATCAACTTCTCATCCTTGGTCTTCCATTCGCCATTGGTCTGATTGATGATAAGCTGTGAGTCTCCAAACACTCGTAGCTTCTTGACGCCCAAGATTATGGCTTCCCTTAAGCCAGCGATGCATGCTTCATACTTTGCCAGGTTGTTGGTGCACTCGAATGCGATGCGCCTCGAGATAGGAATAGGGACATCATCTGGAGAGTAGAGGATTGCTCCAATACCACTCCCTTTAGAATTTGCTGCGCCGTCGAAGAATAACGTCCATTCATCTTTTTTCTTCTTTTCTTCCTCTTCAATGAGCAAGAGATCTTCATCAGGGAAGAATGTCTTGAGCGGCTGATAGTCCAGGAGAGAGTGAGCCGCAAGATGATCGGCGAGGGCCTGTCCCTTGATTGCCTTTTGAGTGACATAGGTGATGTCAAACTCAGACAAGAGTAGCTGCCATTTAGCTATCCTTCCAGTGAGTGCCGGTTTCTTGAACAGGTACTTGAGCGGATCCATGTGAGCGAGGAGGAGAATAGGGAATGCAATCATGTATTGACGGAGTCGCTGAGTTGCCCAGACTAGGGCGAGGCAAGTCTTCTCGATCGGGGAATACCTGGTCTCGTAGTCGGTGAACTTCCAGCTCAAATAGTATATTACTTGTTCCTTCTTCCTGGTCTCGTCGTGCTGGCCGAGGACACAGCCTATGGCTTCTGCTGCTACCGAGATGTATAACAATAGTGGTCGTCCGGGAGCGGGCGGCACTAGGACTGGAGGATTCATGAGATATTTCTTGATGCGATCGAAGGCGACTTGGCAATCATCATTCCATTCTTTTGGAACGTTTTTTCGGAGGAGCTTGAATATGGGCTCACAGATAGGTGTGAGCTGTGCGATGAATCGACTGATGTATTGAATTCTGCCGAGGAAGCCACGAATTTCTTTCTCTGTTCTAGGAGGGGGCATCTCAATGATTGCTCTGGTTTTGGTCTCGTCGACCCTGATGCCATCCTCACTCACCATAAAGCCGAGGAGCTTACCTCCCATTGCACCGAAGACACATTTCTGAGGGTTGAGACGGAGCTTGTACTTTTCTAATCTGTTGAATAACTTCTTCAGATCTTCAAAGTGTCCTTCAATTGTGCGAGATTTGACGATCATGTCGTCCACATATACTTCGAGCTCTTTGTTCATCATGTCGTGGAATAATGCTTTCATTGCTCGCTGATATGTTGCTCCTGCGTTCTTCAGACCGAACGGCATTACCCTGTAACAGAAGGTTCCCCAGGGAGTGATAAATGCTGTCTTCTCACGATCTTTGACAGCCATCTTAATCTGATTGTAACCTGAGAACCCGTCCATGAATGAGAAGATCTTGTATCCAGCAGTGTTGTCGACCAGAGTGTCGATATGTGGCAAAGGGAAGTCATCTTTTGGACTGGCTTTGTTGAGATCTCGGAAGTCAATGCACATTCGAACCTTGCCGTCCTTCTTTGGTACTGGCACGATGTTGGCGAGCCATTCAGGGTAGTTGGAGACTACCAAGAATCCCGCGTTGTACTGCTTGATGACTTCATCTCGGACTTTCAGAGCCCATTCTGGCTTCATTCTTCGAAGTTTTTGCTTCACTGGCTTCATATCTGCCTTGGTTGGCAGATGGTGTACAACGAGCTCTTCATCGAGTCCCGGCATGTCTTCATATGAGAACGCGAAGTTGGACAATCTTGGAGCTAGGAACTCTATCATTTTCTGTTTCATCTCAGGTGGCAACGATTTTCCAATGCGTACTTCCCTAGGGATCTCAGGTGTCCCCAAGTTTACTATCTCGAAATCATCGGCTACAACATTGGCTTTAGATTCGAACTTTTTGAGGAGATCCTCGAGTTCGGGAGCTGGATCATCATCTTCCTCATCCCGAGCTTCGTCCAGACCCATGAGCTCGAAGTCTAATTCGATGTCGAAATCATATGATTCGACTTCAAACTCATGCGACTCTTTAGACGAACTTGGCACACTATTGAATGCAGGAAAAGAAATATTTTTTGGTTTTTGAGATTTTTCTGAAATGGAAATACTAGATGTTTTTGGCTTTTGAAAGTTTTTTATTTTTTTGGATTTTCGAAATTCATAGGACTTTGAACAAGCGGGCATTGCAGACCATGATTGATCCCAACTTGTTCCAAAGTTCCGGTCGCTGCTTAAACAGGCATTTTTTTTTGGAAGTCAGAGCCCTCCGGTGGCTCTTTGGCTGATTCAAAAGTTAGGGGAACAGATGACCATTCAGGACCCCACACTTCCTCCCCTGGAGAGGTGGGGGTTGATGTTTTGGGCGAAGAATCATGGTCTGGCCTAATGACCATGACTTCTTGCTGGTCAGGTTCGAGATCTGAGTCGTACTCAGTCCCTCCCGGATCACTTACTTCGCATTGCAGT
Source organism: Liriodendron chinense (assembly GCA_003013855.2). Taxonomy (NCBI): domain Eukaryota; kingdom Viridiplantae; phylum Streptophyta; class Magnoliopsida; order Magnoliales; family Magnoliaceae; genus Liriodendron; species Liriodendron chinense. The sequence goes on along the minus strand of PVNU02003991.1, from coordinate 156,156 downwards.
TCGTCTGGTTCCACAGCTAGACATGAGCTTGTAATCTGGACATCAGACCAATCTAGGGCTGGCCACTTCCCTTTCTTGGTCCAATGGATGGGCTGCTTCTGCCCCTGGCTGATGATTGAAGAAGTTGACTTTGCAGAGATGGGCAAGTCGTGCCCCTTGCTAATTGGTGCTGAGATGGGCAAGTTGTGCCCCTTGCTGATTGAAGTAGGCAGGTTGTGCCCCTGGTTGAGAGAAGTGGGCAAGTTGTGCCCCTGGTTGGGAGCAGGTGTCAGAGTAACCTGGTCCTGAAGCTGCTGTATTTGACTTCCTTCTTCGTCCTCATCCTTTTCTTCTTCTTCTGGAGGCTTAGATGGTTCGAGAATCTGATCCCATCGTATGGGGGGCCACGTGGCCCAAACTAGGCTCATCGGGAGGCCTTTGTGTAGTGCAGTCGGTTGATTCCTTCCTGGATCCTTGCAAGGTTCTCCTGGCTTGATGAATTGGATGGGTGAGCACCGAAATTCCTTTCTCCTTTTGTCCATGAAGGTTGCCCTATATCCGAGTCCCCATTTGCGTTGGTTATATATCAGCGGTACCTTTCTGGACTTGAAGTGATTCTTCATTCGGTATTTGAGGCTCAGACGCTCTGCCGGTGAAAAGACACGGTCCACCCTTATCGGTTCTGGATTGGCGATAGAGTTCACGGTCTCGAATTCGAAACTGTGAAATGGGATGTCCTCTTCAGAGTGCTGGATATCGATGACCGGGATGTCTGGTTCAGTGGCAGCAGCATTGGAAGGAATGATGAGCTCCTTCTCTGCATGGATAGAGATCACTTGATTTCCACAGATGTACTTCACCCGTTGATGTAAGGTTGATGGCACAGCTCCAACCTTGTGCAGCCACGGCCGTCCGAGCAACATGTTGAAAGAGGCTGATATATCCAAGATTTGGAATGTGATGGTGGAGACTTCCGGGCCTATCTGTACCTCTATGTCGACTTCCCCTTTCACTGATCGACGGGTGTTGTCGAATGCTCTGACACATATGGTGCTGGGTCGAAATGAAGAGGGACTGATTCCCAAACGTTCCGCAGTCTTGAGTGGGCAGACATTTAAGCTTGAGCCATTATCGATAAGGACCAGCGGGACACAGAGGTCCTTGTATCGTAAGGCTATGTTGAGGGATCGCCCATGATCGCGTCCTTCTGGTGGCAACTCATTATCTGTGAAGGTGATGGCGCGCGGAGCCAGGAGTTGTCCAATCATCAAAGCTATCATTTCTGGTGCCGTATCGGAGGAGACATGAGCATCGTTCAAGGTTTTGGCGAACATTTCTCGGTGTATGCGAGATGTGCAAAGTAGCTCCCATACTGATATTTGAGCAGGGATTGACTTGAGCTGAGTCGCCACATCGTATGCGGCTTCATTTTTATTGCCGAGGCCTGAGAGAGCGCCTTTGGGATCTCCTCTGTTCTGATTATCTCTTCGGATGCAACGTCCATTGGGATTCATGTTCCCCACTTCCGCACATTCTGGGTAGTGCCATGGAACCTCTTTGTAGGTTTCTTCCCTTTTGCCTTCTAGGACCACCGGTTCTTGCAACGGTGCCGTTGTGGGTACCAGATCTTCCTCGTATGGAGCTTTTGCCTTGAGGACTACATTGTTGCCTGTGCTGAAGGGGTAGTATCGAGGCTTGTCTTCATAGACCACATAAGGTCGTGGTCCTGGCTTGACTGTTCCTGGGGCAGGAGGCTCCCATGGAATGAATACTGGTCCTCTTGATATGGCAGGAGGTTTCTCTGTTCGTCCCAGCTGTCGTAGTGTGATTGACACGCCTCCGGGATTTGCCCCTTGCAATGTGACTGGCTTGACTGGAAGAGTTCCTTCCAAGACAACGGGCTCTTGCTGCTGATGAGTGTAATCCTTCCATTGCGGATTGGATTGTTCTGGAGTTGCCCCTTGCAAGATGACAGGTTCGTATGTGGGCTCAATGTATGATTGTGCTCCTTCCAGGACGACTGGTTCCCAGCTTGAATGGTTGTAAGGTGCCCCTTGAACAACTGGTATATCATATGGAGGTGCTCCTTCAAGCACTACTGGCTCGGAGATTGAAGGAAGAAAGGGACTTGCCCCTTGCAAGACTGGAGGAGGATTTGTTGGCTCATAAGTGTAGGCGTGAATGGATTGGATGGGGGAGAAGAAGCGATCGAGATGATCCCCTTCTTCTATACTATTGACTACAGGGCCACGAGACGAACTGGGGTCCGTCGGATGTTGAGGCAGAGGATTCTGAAGGATGCTGGTGGAAGCTGTTGGAGAAGTTCCAGGGACCGAGATGACGATCTTGCGGTCATCAATTAGGTCTTGTATAGCATTTTTCAAAGTATAGCATCGATCAGTGGCGTGGCCACGTCCTTGATGATAGGCGCAATACTCATTTTCTCGGTAGTTTGGTGGCAAAGGATGAGGCGGAGGCCGAGGTGCCATTAGAGTAAGTAACTGCTTTTGTACCAGTGTAGTCATGATTTGACTAAGTGGTTGACTGAGTGGAGTGAACTTCCTGAACTCCCTGTAATTCTGCCTGTTCTGGTATGAGTATTGACCGTTTCCTCTGAATTGCTGTTGTTGTCGAGGTGGTTGTGGCTGATGCCGCTGAGGCTGATGCTGAACTTGATTCTGCTGATACTGTTGACGTCCCTGTGGGGGAGCACGTTGATTCCCTTGAGCAGTGGTGTTGATATTGTTTACCTCCGTTGGGCGAGGAGGAGAACCACTACGGTTTCCATTCCCGTGCCCGATAGGTCTTCCTTCCACTCTGTTCCTCTTGACTGTAGTGGCTTGATGAGGCCATGGGGAGATTGTCCCGGCCCGGATTCCTGCTTCGACTTGCTCTCCAGCACGGATTAGCTGTGAGAAGTTCGCATATGGATGCGAGATGAGATACCCGGATATGCCTGGATATGTTGAATGAACAATCATGGAGATTTGTTCTTCATTGTCGATAGGCGTTCGCATTCGAGCTGCCATAGCTCGCCAACGTCCCACATAAGCTGATAGTGTTTCATCACTCCTTTGCCTGAGAGCTGCGAGGTCGGCTCTTTTGGGTGCCATGTTGAGATTGTATGCAAATCTGTCGATGAAAGCCTGGGAAAGCTGTTCCCACGTCCTGATGCGGTGGCAGTCCAGTGAGGTGTACCAATCTAGGGCATCGCCCTTCAGAGATTTTTGGAACAAACGAATGAGGGCCCCTTCATTTCCTGAGATTGCACTCAGCTCTCCACAGAAGGCCTTGAGATGTGCTGTGGGACAACCGCTGCCGTCGTATCTTTTGAATTTTGGTACCTCAAAGTTTTGAGGTACCTGAGCATCTGGGAAAGGACACAAGTCTCTGAACTTGGTCGAAGGTAGGTCGATTCCTTGCTGTCGCTGAAGCTGATTTTGCAAGATCTGGAACTGCTCCCGCAACTCGTCCAGACCTGAGTGATCTGTTCGAGCGACTGGTGCCTCCTGGAGTAAGGCACGTTCTTCTTCGGCATAGTGGTCGATGTCTTCGACCCTATGGGCTTGCTGAAAAGCAACCGCGGGTTGCTGAAATTGATTTGATGACTGAACTGGATTCTGATGAACTTGTGCTTGAAATGATGGTAACTGAACTGGAGACTGTACTGAAGGTTGAACTGGAACTTGCTGGAAATTAACTGAATTTTGCTGAATTGAAGATTGCTGGAAATTAACTGGATTTTGCTGAATTGAAGATTGCTGGAAATTAACTGGATTTTGCTGAATTGAAGATTGCTGAAAATTAACTGGGATCTCATCGGCGGGGATGTGCTGGAATTGAAAAGTGCTCCTGTTTGCAGGAGGCTGAGATGCTGGGAAGTGACCCCCTTGTTGGGTATTCGCCACTGTCCGCTGATTGATGTGGGCTTGACACTGACCCCCGTTGTGGGCATTCGCCAGTGCTGTCCCTGTTGCTGGAAATTGAATTGAAATCCCGTCTGTGGGGATGTGCTGAAATTGAAAAGGTGTCCCATCGGCGGGGACATGCTGAGATCTACTGAGATTGTTGTTTGCAAGATTGACTGGAAGCTGACTGGATGTTCCTGCAACGGAAGTGCTCTAAGATGGCCTTGTCGTCGCAGGAAGATATTGAGAAGGATGCCCCATAGCGAAGGGCTGAGATGGCTGCTGTCGGTAGTCTTGGGTAGACCCCGCTGGTTGTGCTTGATTTGAACTGGAGGCCGGAGGGATCCGTCATGGTTGCTGAGATTGCTGAACTGGGCCAAGCTGATTGTTGGCTGCTGCGGTGGTTTGTGCTTGCATGAATTGCAAGAGCATTTCTTGCATTGCTCTCATTCCTTGTGCCAATTCTTGTTTGATTGGCGTATTGTCAACGGGCTGTTGCGCTGGAGGTTGCGCTTCGGTCATCTCAAGAGCAGGGAAGAGACGAGTTTCTTCTTCGTGGTCGGACATGGCTTGTTGAGCCCGAGTGCGGATTATGCTACGGAAGGGAAGTTGTCTCCGCGTACGTTGAGCCCGAGGAGGCGCAATGGTGAGGACTGTTTACTTTTTGGGTTTTGGGATTTTCTATATATATTTTTTTGTTGTTGGTTTTGGGTAGAATGCTATGCAGATGAGATTGTATGAGGACTAATGACTTTCAGGTACAAGAATGATTCCGTTTTTCAAGTCGGATCACGACTAGTGGGACTAGCTCATCCCCAGCGGAGTCGCCATTCTGTGGACCCTCGCCGATTTTCCCGCGCTCCCACACGACGTTCTTCTCCCTTCCCCTTTCCTTTCGGAAAAGAAGGAGATGAGGATGCGTGAGTGCAAAATCGCCGTTTGTGCCACTGGCTTGCCTCGTTCTCGAGGGCTTCGTTTGGTTGTCGTGTTGAGCTGGATATGTTTAAGTGTGTTTATATAAAACCAGAGTCGCCACTAGCCAGTTACTTCGAATCTACAGTCGGCTAGACCCCGTAGAAACGTTAGAGAAGGGAATCCGAAGATTCCTTCCTCTAAAATAACTCCTGTTGATCTGCGGCCAGAGATTCAAGGTAAGGGATCACGGTTACAGGGTGGGAAGAGGTTAGGCACCCCACACACTGCCCGTACCGAAGTACGGTCTCTACTTCACAGAATCGATCGAATACTTGAAAGTCTAATTTAATCCTCGTATATTCTCATGAATGATATGATGCATGAATGCAGGTCTGAACAGTAAGAGTTTCTGATGGGCAAGTTCCAACAACGGGCAAGCCCAGAGCGTACGCTCGAACTGACAGGTGCTTAATATAAGACGTATGCAGTGTGCTTGAATGATCAAGGTGTTTTATGGTGAAGCATGAATGCAGGTCTGAACAGTAAGAGTTTCTGATGGGCAGGTTCCCACAACGGGCAAGCCCAGAGCATACGCTCGAACTGACAGGTGCTTAATATAAAGACATATGCATGTGTGCTTGAATAATCAAGGTGCTTGTAGTGAAGCAGGGGGGTTGGAAGGAAAGTAAATGTTGCACTTATGCTAGATGCAAATGAGATGATGCTGGAAAATGAGTAGCTGGGTGGACGGAGGTGTCGCAAGGGTTGGCTTCGAGTGGCTGGATCAAGACTTGGGTGGCTTGGGAGGCTTGGACCAGTGGTCAGGCTGGGCTGGACCAGGGCTAGGCTCTCCTCACTCGGGCTCTCCTTGGTGAAGAAATGGGCTAAAGGATGAAGGAGGGTGACTCAGACGGACGGACTCTCTCTAGCTGAGTGGTGTTGAAATGAGAAGGGGAGGGGGGTATTTATAGCAGCGAGCAGTGGCAGAAGTCGTAATTTTGTCCGGGCGGCCTGCCATGGGCCGCCCGTACGGCCGCTCCTCGGTTTCCAGCGAGTACGGCCGTTCCCTCGGGGCTGCTGTTGGACTCGCTGGTCGACTCAGTGAGTTGACTCAGCGGGTCGACTCGGTGATTTGACTCGACGGGTTGACTCGGTGTTTTGACTCGACGGGTTGACTCGACGGGTTAACTCAGCGGGTTAACTCAGCGGGTTGACTCAGTGAGTTTGACTTTTTTGGAATTTTTTTACTGGACTTTTTTATGGGGGGTTTTTCAGGGTGGTGTTTAGGACTGGGTTGACTGGGTTCAGGCTTGAACTGGGCTATGGAATGAGGCTTACAAGGGTGAGTTTGGACTTGGGATTTGGGGGTATGGTCCTCCGTTCAACCAGCTATCTCTACCAACAGTGTAGCCGAAGGTGGGGTGTCTACACTTAATTAATTAAAACTTTCACTAATCCATCGATCATCCTTAATTAAAGTCCATTACATTGATATTCTTAAAATCAACTAACTTAATGAGATATGAAAGTGAAAATTTAAACTATTCCTAAGAAAATCAAAATAAAATCCTTCAGCTTGGTCCAGCTTATTCTTCAAAATCAAATCCTACAAAACAACCTAAGGGGGTGTGAGCACGATGGCTCGTAGGGTCACATCATTCCCACACTTAGAATTTCTACATTCATATAAAATATCAATAAGATCAATAGAATTAACTAACATAAATCGACATTTGCATTTCCATAATATCACTTGAAATTTATAATATCAAAATAAAATAAATTAGATAAAATGACTTTTCCTGATCCTTCTTGGATTATCCAAGGGCAAAGCACCTATGATACTTTTAGGGCAGAGTACCTATATCACAATCCTGATCCTTTTAGGGCAGAGCACCCATATCACAATCATATTCCTTATGGGGCAGAGCACCCGCAAAATAAATTCAACTTAAACACGTACAATAATCAAAGGAAGAAAATCTTCATTTCATAACCATATCGAATAAATTAATGCAATCAGTCTGCATCTAATATAAAAATAAATGATTTAATGAACTTAAATTACATCTTACAACAACAATCCCATAAATCAAAATGCGACAGATCATTGATGTTTTGAGGTTTCTGTTTCTTTTGGATGATATAATACGGTGCAAGGTAGTTTGGTGGAATGAGAAGTTGAAGTTACATCTGAGTCTTGCCAATGGGTTTGAGGTTTTAGGGTTTTCGGCTATCACTCGTCCGCGAGCACGTTGCGAGAAGAACAAAATTTCCAAAGAGTTATGATAGCTAGGTGGGGTCCTCAAAGGTAGGGAGGAGAGGAAAGGGTCATTGGATGAGGATGGAATAGATGAATAAGATCAGGAAAATGTGTTATGCATAGATCACCGAGTGCAAGAAATGTGTGCAACTTTGCCGCTATTGGAGAGAAAACGGAAAAGATGTCACTTTGACGAGTGCTTTCGAATGCTGGAGAGAAAAATGGGGCCCACCATGATGTTCGAGTGAAATCCAAGTTTTCCTTTGGTTTTTACATGTTAGGTTTGGTGGAAGCTCAATAATGAAACAAATCAAACAATTAGATGGGCAACACAAAGAGATTTCGAGCAAGGACTTCAACAATAAGGTTTTACAACAATAAGGTCCCAATGAATGGTTCAGATCGGACCACGGGTCCCACTATGATGGATGGTGTACAACTCAGACGAGTTTGGTCGTGGCATGGTGGAATGAAGAAGAAGGAGAGGAGAGAGAAAATCGGGGATGGCCGGATGGGTTCCTTTCTCGTGGTGACGTGCTAACTCCCGTCACTTGGTTTTGATTAAAAAACATGGTGGGCCCCACCATGATGATGTGGCAAATCCACTCCGTCCATCAACTTTATTTGGCCACAATAGGACATGGCTCAAAAAATGAGTTTGGCCTAAAACTCATGTGGGCCACACTAAAGGAAATAATGGGTTTTAGTCTTCATCGTTGCATTACAAATGGGTTCTTACATGGGGCATCCCATTTTCATAGTGGTACAAGCTTTTTGGATGGACTAGATGTCATACAAATACCATGATTGGCCCACACACCAACTAGTTGGATGTACAACTAGTTGTGTGTGGGCATATCTCGTTTATTCCTAGGGGTGGTTAACGAACCAAAGTATTCATGAACGGTTTGAGTTCGCCTCGATTAAAGGTTGTTTGAGTTCGTTTGACTAGTAAACAAATCAAACTCAAACCTTATTTTTAGGTTCGAATAGTAATAAAACCGAACTCAAATAGGCATGAGTTCGGTTCGGTCAAGCTCAATAGGGTTCGTTTATAGCTAAAAAATCATTGTTTCCTATGATATGGTCCACTCGAGATTTGGATCCGCTTCATTTTTTAGCTCCTGCCATGAAATGACTTGGTGAAATGTATGATGGGGTGGATATGGAATACATGCATCAAGGTGGGCCCCACAGTAAGGGATGCGTGGTCACCGCGTGCGAAGGGGGTCTCACCTTTTCATAAATGAAAGCAGATTGCGTAAAAACACAGTAAGATACTAAGTAAATTTTGTGGGGCCACCTTTGATGTAAGTGTCTTATCCACTCCGTCCATCCATTTTATCAGATTATCTAAGCCTATGGACACAAAAATGAAGTATATTCAAAGATCAAGTGGGACACACCACAGGAAATAGTGTGAATTGAACCACCTACCATTGAAAACTTTTTGGGGACTCAGAAGTAAGAATTTTTAGATCAAGCTGATTTTTCCCTTCATCCATGTCTATGTGACCTTAATGAACCAGTTAGATGATAAATAAAATTAATTTTGAGCCCTACTTGATCTTTGGATATAATCCCCAATGTTTCCTATGGTGTGTCCCACTTGATCTTTGGATATAATTAAATTTTGTGCCCGTGCGCTTAAATGATTTGTTATAACGGATGAACAACTCCGATAAGATACATATATCCATAGTGGGTCCCGCAGAGTTTACTCAGTACAATAAAGCATACAGAGTTGCTCCGTACACAATTCACTTCTTTCGAAAACCGGGTTTCCTAAGCTCGGCCAAATCGCAGGAAGTTCCTATGTGTTGGGGTCCCAAAAGTCAAGATCCTCAAAACAATGATTATGAGTGTCCAAATCATCACTTGATTGGATTTAGGGCCAGTGCATCAGCAAAATTCAACAAAACCACAATACCACATCGGACTTGACCAAAAATGAAAAGTGGACCCAGTGGTGGGCCCCACCATTCATCATGATCCGAACCCTCCAAATTTGGGAGGGTAAGTTCAACAATGAACAAATATAGCCAGTGCATCAGCATCCATCGCAAAGCGGGCCCCACAAACCATCATTTTTGTAAGATAATCACAATAAGTACGTCGACGCATCCAGAAATTCATGGTCAGCGCATCATGAAATTCAGTCATTTTAGAAGTGAATTTCAGGACGCACTGACCTTCAGCGCGTCAAGAAATTCAGACAGTTTTACGAAGTGCATTTCAGGACGCATTGACCCTCAACGCATCAAGAAATTCGTCCAGCGCATCCAAAAAATTAGGAATTTCAGGACGCACTGACCCCCAACGCGTCCAATAAATTAGGCATTTTCAGGAATTTCAGGTCGCACTGACAGCCAGTGCGCCCTAAAAATTAGCATTTAAACCAAGGCATTTTAAGACGCACCGAGTGATTTTCTCGGCGCGCCAACCTATTTTCTCGACGCACTACACGTGGCGGAATCCCATTGGCCGAACTTCAGAATTTTTGGGTATAAATACCCCCTTTTGCTCTTCATTTGGACCGATCCAGAGAGAGAGAGAGTTGCATCCCTTGGGCATTTTGGAAACCCGCCAGAAACCTTTTTCGGTCACCGGAATCCCCTTCCGATCGACGGAATCCCTCACCGGAAATCCCATCTTCGACCATAGTAGGTCCGGCGATGAAATAACTTCAAAATGCACAAGTATAGTAGCGCAACGCGGAAATCAATCATTTTCAAAACAAAGTTATTTTCGGACGCACTGGCCTCAGCGCGTCAGAAAAATACCCTCAGCGAATCAAACAAATCAATATTCCAAAACTAATCATTTTAAGGACGCACTGGCTCCAGCGCATCAGAAAATAGCCCAGCGCATTGGGAAACTCAGTCGTTTATAAAACAAGTTATTTTTTGACGCACTGGCCCCAGCACATCACAAAAATAGGTCAGCGGATCAGGAAAATGCACATCTTAGAACCATTCATTTTGGACACGCTGGCCCCAACACATCAATAAAATCAGGCCAGCGGATCATAAAAATTAGCACTTTAAACGTCCATTTTAGCACATTTAAATCTTCATTTTATGATGTTTTCGAGCCTCGTTTGGGCTTATTTTGGGTATTTCGAGCGTTTCGGACGCAACGGAGTAGTCAAATAATTCATCCGGGCCACCCAATGAGCAGAATGCAAGCCTTCGGAGTCCGATCTAGTCCAACGAGATGAATGAAGTAATTTCTCGAAAAGAAGCCGCCAGTGCCCAAAATCATACTGATGTATCATCATTATATGTACTATCATAATGTGAACTGGATTCAGGACCGGACTAAATAAATGGGACTATGGTTAACACGATAAACCATATAGAGAGAGTTTTAAATTATTACACGGAATTTGTTAAAGACTGACACTTCAAGAATAGTCGATGCCCTACCCATTCAAACGGCATCCGCTGGTTGAGCTGCTCAGGTACATACAACTGCAGATCGGCCTTCTTGCGGTCACCCGTCACAAATGACGGGCGCAGGCCCAGAGTCGCACCCCTCGGTTAAAAACCCTGACGGTCTCAGTCTAGATCTCCGGCCAAAACATGGGACATAGACATCTGACTCATACAAAGATGGATCAATCCATAACAAAATACAACAAAGATAGGTCTCTACGACCATACAAATACAGGTCTCTTCGACCATATAAACACAGGTCTCTTCTACCACACGAAATACAAGTCTTTACGACCATGAACTCTGAGACCATAGTCCCCGCTGACTAGTCTTCTGCCTTTTAATCAAGGGTTATCGATCATTCGATGTAATTAAGGGCTCGTGCCAGATCACGGCTTGGAATGTACAAGATCTCAGGATCTCTGGAATAAAATTCGCCTTGCCATATCTCTTCTCTTGTGTACTTTTGTGAATGCTTGTGATTGTCTATGAATGTTTCTATACTCAGAACCCCAAAACAACAAAACACCAGAAAACCACGTCCGAGCAATTTTCTAGTTCTAACACTATGCTAGAAGCTCAGGCTATATGGGGCCTACTATGATGTTAGTGAAAAAAACCACCCCGTTCATCCATTTTTTCAGCGCATTTCAGGTTAGTGAACCTGAAATTAGGAGGATCCAAAACTCAAGTGGACCACACGAGAAGAAAAATTAGGGAAAGAAATGCTTAACGTTGAAATTCTTTTAGGGTCCACCTTGATGTTTATATACCATCCAAACCCTTCATAATTTCATTTCCACTTAAATGAACTAAAAATACAAGTAGCTTATCTTGAAAAAAAAAAAACTCCTATGGACCTAAAAATGTTCCAACAATTGTCATTCAATATCTGTTGTTTCCTCTCCTGTGTGACACTTGAGTTTTGGATCCTCATCAGTTTTGGTTCAATGTCTTAAAATGAGCTGACAAAGTGGATGGAAGGGTGGATTTTTCACAAATATCATGGTGGCCCCACCTACAAAGCCAGCGTAGGCAACCCATGTTCATTCTATAGCCCGCACGACCGTCGCACTCTCCCAGTTGTTAAGAAAAGTGTTTTGAATTAGGGTTTTCTAGAAACCCTAACTCTTCTCTAACCCTCGCCCCATTCCACTTCCAAGTTCCGCGAGGACCGCCTCTGTCCTCCACCGTTCCACACCATCGCCGTGTCGCCGCAATATCGCATTGTTCCCATCTCAATTCTAACTTGCAAGGTATGTTATGCATTCTTTCTTCTGGTAGGTCTACATGGCTTCTTTTTTTTCTTAATAATTTTCACATGAAGTAATGATATTGGAGTTGAAAAATCCCTTCACATACCGTGTAGATGGGCTAGGTCATCATTTGTCCATGATCTAAATGAATAGATATTGCTTTGGTGCTCTCTCATTTATGTAGCTTGTGGGCTAGATTGAATCCAGTCCCTTAGGAGTTTATTTTTCTCAGTTTGAATTGTTATTAATTGTAGATTAATTGGATTGTATTTTGATTTCATTGTGAGACAGTAGGCCTATAAATTTCAACAAAGGTTACACATGGAGGCTTGTGCCAATCTCAATAAGTTTGTATATGCCTTTTGCATCTTTAAGTATTTCATTATGCTAATATGTTAGATTAATATACTAAATTAATCTATAGATATTTTACTTGTCTTAACTCACAAAAAAATATTTTACTTGTCTTAATATCTTTTTGCTAAACATTTTACATATAGATGCCTCAAACATATGTGCTTATGAGGAAACATCTTCTACCCAACAATCACAGGCTGACAGTCAGTCTACTGAATGCACTCCCATTGATCTTTAGAACAATGAAGAATGTGGTCTTCAACATGATGTAAAGAAAAAGAAGGAAAACTTCAATGGTTTGGGAAGAATTTAAGGAGGTTGTGTTAGCGGATGGGTTTAGGAAAGTAGAATGTGTTCATTGCATGTTCAAATTAACAATGAATTTTGTAGGTGCAACATCTCATTTACACATGCATTTAAAATGTTACATATCGCGAAATCACTTGACAAATCAGAAGGTCTTAATGTTTAATCCTACATTAGTTGATTGTAAGGTCACTCCTATAAATTATAAATATGAAAAGGAACATATTAGAGAGCTATTTACAAAGGCGATTATTGTTCATGAATATCCATTTATGATCGTAGAGCATGAGTTTCTCAGTCAATTGTTAAAAGGGTTGAATACTTTATACGAGCCAATATCACGTACTACCATGAAAAGTCATGTGATGAAAGTTTTTGGGCTAGAGAAAAAAAAACTAAAAGCATCTTTGAAAAGCATTGAAAAAATAAACCTTACGATGGACATGTGGACATCTAATCAAACACTCGAATATATGCCTTTGACGTGATATTTTTTGGATTTAGAATGAAATTTACGTCATGTAATTTTGAACTTTCCTGAAGTCCCACCTCCACACCATAGGTTAGCTCTTGCCAATGTAATTTGTGAATGTATAAGGGAATGTGGGTGTTGAGAATAAGATCATGACAATCACCTCAGATAATGCAATAGTGAATGATAGAGTGGTGAATATATTAATGGATAATTCCAGTTTAAAAGGGAAAAATAATTCTTTTTTCGATGGAAAGATTTTTCATGTGCGATGTTGCACACATATCTTGAATCTCATAGTCCAAGATGGACTTACTAAGATTAAAGATGTCATTGAGAATATACGTATGTCTGTGAAGTATATTAAATTGATACCATCTAAACTTCATAAATTTAAAGAGATTGTGCAACAATTACAATTGCCTACATCAAAGAGCTGATCTTTAATGTTTGTACATGTTGGAACTCCACATACTTAATGTTAGAGTCAACACTGCAATATAAAGATGTGTTTCCACAATATTAAGAATGAGATCCTATGTGCAAGTGATTGCCATCCGAAGATGATTGGAAAAGAATAGAAGAAGTTTGTCAGCTTTTTAAAGTTGTCTATGACGTCACTAATTGTTTTTCAGGTAAGAAATATCCTACATCAAATTTATTTTTACTTAAAGTATGGAGAATTAAAGCAGTACTAGATGACAAAGTTTTTAGTGAAAGTGATTTCGTATGGGCAATGGCGATGAAAATAAAAGAAAATTTTGACAAATACTGGGGTTCTTGTAGTTTATTGATGGGCATCGTTGCAGTGTTGGATCCTTGATTAAAGATGAAACTAATCGAGTTTTGCTTATCTAAAATTTATTCTCCTAATAAAGTTAATGATGAAATTATTATTATTCGCCGAAATCTATATGAATTTTATGATGAGTATGTAGTTGCAAGCAACATGGGGTGTAATGAGAACAATAGCCAAGCGAGAGGATCGATTTTAGTAAAAGTATGGCATGTGGAAGTGAAATGTGGGCTAAGGGACTTGATGAATTTGTTAATGCACTTTTTTGTGGCATATTAGTGCACCTTATTTGTCAATCACGTGCATACATGTGTTGTAATGTCGGTTGAGCCTTGGCAAGTTGAAGACCAAATATTCAAGTGAACAAGCATCATCAAGGAGGAAGAAACAAGCAAAAGAGATGCATTGATGACCCTAACCCTTATAACTAAAATAACCTAAACATCTAGATGACTTAGACCTAATAGGAAAACTCTTAGTCATCATCATTAGCCTTGGAACACTTAGAAAAAACATGATAAGTTAGGCTAATAAAAGAGGTGTAAGCTGTTGTAAATGAACCAGTCTAACCAACAATTTTCGAGTGGACTTCGATCCATTAAAGCTCAATTCCGATGGGACTTCTCATCTTTGGTCTTCCATTCGCCATTGGTCTGATTGATGATAAGCTGTGAGTCTCCAAATACTCGTAGCTTCTTGACGCCCAAGATTATGGCTTCCCTTAAGCCAGCGATGCATGCTTCATACTCTGCCATGTTGTTGGTGCACTCGAATGCTATGCGCCTTGAGATAGGAATAGGGACATCATCTGGAGAGTAGAGGATTGCTCCAATACCACTCCCTTTAGAGTTTGCTGTGCCGTCGAAGAATAATGTCCATTCATCTTTCTTCTTCTTTTCATCCCCTTCAATAAGCAAGAGATCTTCATCAGGGAAGAACGTCTTGAGCGGTTGATAATCCAGGAGTGAGTGAGCGGCAAGATGATCGGCGAGGGCCTGCCCTTTGATTGCCTTCTGAGTGACGTAGGTGATGTCGAACTCAGACAAGAGTAGCTGCCATTTAGCTATTCTCCCAGTGAGTGCCGGTTTCTCGAACAGGTACTTGAGCGGATCCATGTGAGCGAGGAGGAGAATAGGGAATGCAATCATGTATTGACGGAGTCGCTGAGTTGCCCAGACTAGGGCGAGGCAAGTCTTCTCGATCGGGGAATACCTGGTCTCGTAGTCGGTGAACTTTCGGCTCAAATAATATATTGCTTGTTCCTTCTTCCCGGTCTCGTCGTGCTGGCCGAGGACACAGCCTATGGCTTCTGCTGCTACCGAGATGTATAACAATAGTGGTCGTCCAGGAGTGGGTGGCACTAGGACTGGAGGATTCATGAGATATTTCTTGATGCGGTCGAAGGTGACTTGGCAATCATCATTCCATTCTTTTGGAACGTTCTTCCGAAGGAGCTTGAATATGGGCTTACAGATAGGTGTGAGCTGTGCGATGAATCGACTGATGTATTGAATTCTGCCGAGGAAGCCACGAATTTCTTTCTCTGTTCTAGGAGGGGGCATCTCGATGATTGCTCTGGTTTTGGTCTCGTCGACCCTGATGCCGTCTTCGCTCACCATAAAGCCGAGGAGCTTACCTCCCATTGCACCGAAGACACATTTCTGAGGGTTGAGACGGAGCTTGTACTTTTCTAATCTGTTGAATAACTTCTTCAGATCTTCAAAGTGTCCTTCAATTGTGCGAGATTTGACGATCATGTCGTCCACATATACTTCAAGCTCTTTGTTCATCATGTCATGGAATAATGCTGTCATTGCTTGCTGATATGTTGCTCCTGCGTTCTTCAGACCGAACGGCATTACCCTGTAACAGAAGGTTCCCCAGGGAGTGATGAACGATGTCTTCTCGCGATCTTCGACGGCCATCTTGATCTGATTGTAACCTGAGAACCCGTCCATGAATGAAAAGATCTTGTATCCAGCAGTGTTGTCGACCAGAGTGTTGATATGTGGCAAAGGGAAGTCATCATTAGGACTGGCCTTGTTGAGATCTCGGAAGTCGATGCACATTTGAACCTTGCCGTCCTTCTTTGGTACTGGCACGATGTTGGCGAGCCATTCAGGGTAGTTGGAGACTACCAAGAATCCCGCGTTGTACTGCTTGATGACTTCATCTCGGACTTTCAGAGCCCATTCTGGCTTCATTCTTCGAAGTTTCTGCTTCACTGGCTTCATATCTGCCTTGGTTGGCAGATGGTGTACAACGAGCTCTTCATCGAGCCTCGGCATGTCTTCATATGAGAAAGCGAAGTTGGACAATCTTGGAGCTAGGAACTCTATCATTTTCTGTTTCATCTCAGGTGGCAACGATTTTCCAATGCGTACTTCCCTAGGGATCTCAGGCGTCCCCAAGTTTACTATCTCGAAATCATCGGCTACAACATTGGCTTTAGATTCAAACTTTTTGAGGAGATCCTCTAGTTCGGGAGCTGGATCATCATCTTCCTCATCCCGAGCTTCGTCCAGACCCATGAGCTCGAAGTCTAATTCGATGTCAAAGTCATATGATTCGACTTCAAACTCATGTGACTTTTTAAACGAACCTGGCACACTATTGAATGCAGGAAAAGAAATGTTTTTTGGTTTTTGAGATTTTTCTGAAATGGAAATGCTAGATGTTTTTGGCTTTTGAAAATTTTTGATTTTTTTGGCTTTTTGAAATTCATGGGACTTTGAACAAGTAGGCATTGTAGACCATGATTGAGCCCAACTTGTTCCAAAGTTCTGGTCACTGCTTAAACAGGCATTTTTTTTTGGAAGCCAGAGCCCTCAGATGGTCCTTTGGCTGATTCAAAAGTTAGGGGAACAGATGACCATTCAAGACCCCACACTTCCTCCCCTGAAGAGGTGGGGGTTGATGCTTTGGGCAAAGAATCACGGTCTGGACCAATGACCATGATTTCTTGCTGGTCGGGTTCGAGATCTGAGCCGTACTCAGTCCCTCCCGGATCACTTACTTCGCATTGCAGTTCATCTGGTTCCACGGCTAGACATGAGTTTGGAATCTGGACATCAGACTAATCTAGGGCTGGCCATTTCCCTTTCTTGGTCCAATGGATGGGCTGCTTCTGCCCCTGCTGACGGTTGATGATGTTGATTCCGCTGAGATGGGCAAGTCGTGCCCTTTGCTGATTGATGTTGAGATGGGCGAGTTGTGCCCCTGGTTGATTGAAGCTGAAGTGGGCAGGTTGTGCCCCTGGTTGGGAGCAGGTATCAGAGTAACCTGGTCCTGAAGCTGCTGTATTTGACTTCCTTCTTCGTCTTCATCATTTCCTTCTTCTTCTGGAGGTTTAGATGGTTCGAGAATCTGATCCCATCGAATGGGGGGCCATGTGGCCCAAACTAGGCTCATCGGGAGGCCTTTGTGTAGTGCAGTCGGTTGATTCCCTCCTGGATCCTTGCAAGGTTCTCCTGGCTTGATGAATTGGATGGGTGAGCACCGAAATTTCTTCCTCCTTTTGTCCATGAAGGTTGTCCTGTATCCGAGTCCCCATTTGCGTTGGTTATATATCAGCGGTACCTTTCTGGACTTGAAGTGATTCTTCATTCGGTATTTGAGGCTCAGACGCTCTGCCGGTGAAAAGACACGGTCCACCCTTATCGGTTCTGGATTGGCGATAGAGTTCACAGTCTCAAATTCGAAACTGTGAAATGGGATGTCTTCTTTAGAGTGCTGGATATCGATGACCGGGATGTTTGGTTTAGTGGCAGCAGCATTGGAAGGAATGATGAGCTCCTTTTCTGCGTGGATAGAGATCACTTGATTTCCACAGATGTACTTCACCCGTTGATGTAAGGTTGATGACACAGCTCCAACCTTGTGCAGCCAAGGCCGTCCGAGCAGCATGTTGAAAGAGGCTGATATATCCAGGATTTGGAATGTGATGGTAGAGACTTCCGGACCTATCTGTACCTCTATGTCGACTTCTCCTTCCACTGATCGGTGGGTGTTGTCGAATGCTCTGACACATATGGTGCTGGGTCGAAATGAAGAGGGACTGATTCCCAGACGTTCCGCAGTCTTGAGTGGGCAGACGTTTAAGCTTGAGCCATTATCGATAAGGACCAGCGGGACGCAGAGGTCTTTGTATCGTAAGGCTATGTTGAGGGATCGCCCATGATCGCGTCCTTCTGGTGGCAACTCATTATCAGTGAAGGTGATGGCACGTGGAGCCAGGAGCTGTCCAATCATCAATGCTATCATCTCTGGTGCCGTATCGGAGGAGACATGAGCATCGTTCAAGGTTTTGGCAAACATTTCTCGGTGTATGCGAGATGTGCAGAGTAGCTCCCATACTGAGATTTGAGCAGGGATTGACTTGAGCTGAGTTGCTACATCGTATGCGGCTTCATTTTTGCTGCCGAGGCCTGAGAGGACGCCTTTGGGATCTCCTCTGTTTTGATTATCTCTTCGGATGCAACGCCCGTTGGGATTCATGTTCCCCACTTCCGCACATTCTGGATAGTGCCATGGAACCTCTTTATAGTTTTCCTCCCTTTTGCCTTCTAGGACCACCGGTTCTTGTGACGGTGCTGGTGTGGGTACCAGATCTTCCTCATATGGAGCTTTTGCCTTGAGAACTACATTGTTGCCTGTGCTGAAGTGGTAGTATCGAGGCTTGTCTTCATAGACCACATAAGGTTGTGGTCCTGGCTTGATTGTTCCTGGAGCGGGAGGCTCCCATGGAATGAATACTGGTCCTCTTGATATGGCAGGAGGTTTCTCTGTTCGTCCCAGCTGCCGTAGCGTGATTGACACGCCTCCGGGGTTTGCCCCTTGCAATACGACTGGCTCGACTGGAAGAGCTCCTTCCAATACAACGGGTTCTTGTTGCTGATGAGTATAATCCCTCCATTATGGATTGGATTGTTCTTGAGTTGCCCCTTGCAAGATGACAGGTTCGTATGTGGGCTCGATGTATGATTGTGCTCCTTCCAGGACGACTGGTTCCCAGCTTGAATGGTTGTAAGGTGCCCCTTGAACAACTGGTACATCATATGGAAGTGCTCCTTCAAGTACTACTGGCTCGGAGATTGAAGGAAGAAAGGGACCTGCCCCTTGCAAGATTGGAGGAGGATTTGTCGGCCCATAGGTGTAGGCATGAATGGATTGGATGGGGGAGAAGAAGCGATCGAGATGGTCCCCTTCTTCTATACTATTGATTGCAGGGCCACGAGACGAACTGGGGTCCGTTGGATGCTGAGGCAGAGGATTCTGAAGGATGTTGGTGGAAGCTGCTGGAGAAGTTCCAGGGACCGAGATGACGATCTTGCGGTCATCAATCAGGTCTTGTATGGCATTCTTCAAAGTATAGCATCGATCAGTGGCGTGGCCACGTCCTTGATGATAGGCGCAATACTCATTTTCTCGGTAGTTTGGTGGCAAAGGATGAGGAGGAGGCCTAGGTGTCATCAGAGTGAGTAACTGCTTTTGTACCAGCTTAGTCATGATTTGACTAAGTGGTTGACTGAGTGGAGTGAATTTCCTAGACTCCCTGTAGTTTTGCCTATTTTGATATGAGTATTGACCGTTTCCTCTGAACTGCTGTTGTTGTCGAGGTGGTTGTGGCTGAGGATTCGGTTGTGGCTGATACCGCTGAGGCTGATGCTGAACTTGATTCTGTTGATACTGTTGACGTCCCTGTGGGGGAGCATGTTGATTTCCTTGAGCAGTGGTGTTGATGTTGTTTACCTCTGTTGGGCGGGGAGGAGAACCACTGCGGTTTCCATTCCCGTGCCCGATAGGTCTTCCTTCCACTCTGTTCCTTTTGATTGGAGTGGCTTGATGAGGCCATGGGGAAATCGTCCCGGCACGGATTCCTGCTTCGACTTGCTCTCCAGCACGGATCAACTGTGAGAAATTCGCATATGGATGCGAAATGAGATATCCAGATATGCCCGGATATGTTGAATGAACAATCATGGAGATTTGTTCTTCGTCGTCGATGGGTGTCCGCATTCTGGCTGCCATAGCTCGCCAACGTCCTACGTAGGCGGATAGTGTTTCATCACTCCTTTGCCTTAGAGCTGCGAGATCGGCCCTTCTGGTTGCCATGTTGAGATTGTACGCGAATCTGTCGACGAAAGCCTGGGAAAGCTGTTCCCATGTCCTGATGCGGTGGCAGTCCAATGAAGTGTACCAATCTAGGGCATCGCCCTTCAGAGACTTTTGGAACAAACGTATGAGGGCCCCTTCATTTCTTGCAATTGCACTCAGCTCTCCACAGAAAGCCTTGAGATGTGCTGTGGGACAACCGCTGCCATCGTATCTTTTGAATTTTGGTACCTCAAAGTTTTGAGGTACTTGAGCATCTGGGAAAGGACACAAGTCTCTGAACTTAGTCGAAGGTAAGTCGATTCCTTGCTGTCGCTGAAGCTGATTTTGCAAGATCTGGAACTGCTCCCGCAACTCGTCCAGTCCTGAGTGATCTATTCGAGCGACTGGTGCCTCCTGGAGTAAGGCACGTTCTTCTTCAGCATAGTGGTCGATGTCTTCGACCCTATGTGCTTGCTGAAAAGCAACCGCGGGCTGCTGAAGCTGATTTGATGACTGAACTGGATTCTGATGAATTGGTGCTTGAAAGGATTGTAGCTGAACTGGAGATTGTACTGAAGGTTGAACTGGAACTTGCTGGAAATTAACTGGAGATTGCTGAACTGAAGATTGCTGAAAATTAACTGGATTTTGCTGAATTGAAGATTGCTGGAAATTAACTGGATTTTGCTGAATTGACGATCGCTGAAAATTAACTGGAATCCCATCGGCGGGGATGTGCTGGAATTGAAAAGTGCTCCTGTTTGCAGGAGGCTGAGATGCTGGGAAGTGACCCCCTTGTTGGGTATTCGCCACCGTCCGCTGATTGATGTGGGCTTGACACTGACTCCCATTGTGGGCATTCGCCAGTGCTGTCCCTGTTGCTGGAAATTGAATTGAAATCCCATCGGCGGGGATGTGCTGAAATTGAAAAGGTGTCCCATCGACGGGGACATGCTGAGATCTACTGAGATTGTTGTTTGCAAGATTGACTGGAAGCTGACTGGAAGTCCCTGCGACTAGGATGCTCTGAGATGGCCCCGTTGTTGCAGGAAGGTATTGAGAAGGATGCCCCATAGCAAAGGGCTGAGAAGGCTGCTGTCGGTAGTCTTGGGCAGACTCCGATGGTTGTGCTTGATTTGAACTGGAGGCCGGAGGGATCCGGCATGGTTGTTGAGATTGCTGAACTGGGCCAACCTGATTGTTGGCTGCTGTGGTGGTTTGTGCTTGCATGAATTGCAAGAGCATTTCTTGCATTGCTCTCATTCCTTGTGCCAATTCTTGTATGATTGGCGTATTGTCAATGGGCTATTGCGCTGGAGGTTGCGCTTCGGTCATTTCAAGAGCAGGGAAGTGATGAGTTTCTTCTTCGTGGTCGGACATGGCTTGCTGAGCCCGAGTGTGGATTATGCTGCGGAAGGGAAGCTGTCTCCGAACACGTTGAGCCCGAGGAGGCGCAATGGTGAGGACTATATTCTTTTTGGGTTTTGGGATTTTCTATTTTTTTCTTGGTTTAGGGATTTTTCTATTTTTTGTTTGTTTTCGGTTTTGGGTAGAATGCTATGCAGATGAGATTGTATGAGGATTAGTGACTTTCAAGTACGGGAAGGATTCTGTTTTTCAAGTCGGATCACGACTAGTGGGACTAGCTCATCCCCAGCAGAGTCGTCATTCTGTGGACCCTCGCCGATTTTCTGCGCTCCCCACACGACGTTCTTCTCCCTTCCCCTTTCAGGAAAAGAAGGAGATGAGGATGCGTGAGTGCGAAATCGCCGTTTGTGCCACTGGCTTGCCTCGTTCTCGAGGGCTTCGTTTGGTTGTCGTTTTAAGCTGGATGTGTTTAAATGTGTTTATATAAGACCAGAGTCGCCACTAGCCAATTACTTCGAGTCTACAGTCGGCTAGACCCCGTAGAAACGTTAGAGAAGGGAATCCGAAGATTCCTTCCTCTAAAATGACTCCTTTTGATCTGCGGCCAGAGATTCAAGGTAAGGGATCACGGTTACAGGGTGGGAAGAGGTTAAGCACCCCACACACTGCCCGTACCGAAGTACGGTCTCTACTTCACAGAATCGATCGAATACTTGAAAGTCTAGTTTAATCCTCGTATATTCTCATGGATGACATGATGCATGAATGCGGGTCTGAACAGTAAGAGTTTCTGATGGGCAGGTTCCAACAACGGGCAAGCCCAGAGCGTACGCTCGAACTGACAGGTGCTTAATGTAAGATGTATGCAGTGTGCTTGAATGATCAAGGTGTTTTATGGTGAAGCATGAATGCAGGTCTGAACAGTAAGAGTTTCTGATGGGCAGGTTCCAACAACGGGCAAGCCCAGAGCATACGCTCGAACTGACAGGTGCTTAATTTAAGACATATACAGTGTGCTTGAAGAATCAAGGTGCTTGTAGTGAAGCAGGAGGGTTGGAAGAAAAGTAAATGTTGCGCTTATGCTAGATGCAAATGAGATGATGCTTGGAAAAGAGTAGCTGGGTGGACGGAGGTGTCGCAAGGATTGGCTTCGAGTGGCTGGATCAAGATTTGGATGGCTTGGGAGGCTTGGACCAGTGGTCAGGCTGGGCTGGACCAGGGCTAGACTCTCCTCACTCGGGCTCTCCTTGGTGGAAAAATGGGCAAAAGGGTGGAGAGGTGGACTCAGAGCTCTCGGGCTGAAATGAACTTGAAGGGATGTTGAAATAAGAAGGGGAGGGGGTATTTATAGCAGCAGAGAGTGGCAGTTTGCGTAATTTTTTCCAGGCGGCCTGCCATGGGCCGCCCGTACGGCCGCTCCTCGGTTTCCAGCGAGTACGGCCGCTCTCTCGGGGCTGCTGTTGGACTCGCTGGTCGACTCAGTGAGTTGAACCAGTGGGTCGACTCGGTGATTTGACTCGACGGGTTGACTCGACGGGTTGGCTTGGTGTTTTGACTCCGTGTTTTGACTCGACGGGTTGACTCAGCGGGTTGACTCAGCGGGTTAACTCAGTGAGTTTGACTTTTTTGGGATTTTTTTACTGACTTTTCTTATGGGGGGTTTTTCAGGGTGGTGTTTAGGATTGGGTTGACTGGGTTCAGGCTTGAACTGGGCTATGGAATGGGGCTTACAAGGGTGAGTTTGGCTGAGTTTGGACTTGGGATTTGGGGGTATGGTCCTCCATTCATCCAGCTATCTCTACCAACATTGTAGCCGAAGGTGGGGTGTCTACAGGGGTGTACATTAATGTAACATCCACATAGAAAATATTATATACACATCACATGGATCATCTAAAACATCATCAAAGCATGATTTCATAATATTACACATATTTTCTCATACCAGCATCCATACAAGCATCACAAATGCGGTATAATGGAAATAAGCGATAAACTTACGTAAAAGATCATATTAAATCATATTCGAATCAGTAAGTATAAATTAATCACAAACGACACTGTAAACATTACTATTAACAGATGGAAACCCTAGAGAAGCATATTATTATTATTTTTTGCTTGAAGGGAGATCCTCACGTCTCAGGCTCAATGTGTTTGGAGGTTGCAAGGGTCGCTGATGTTGCTGGAAAACAGGGAAAACGGACGGGGTGTAGCTCTCTCTCTCTCTCTCTCTCTCTCTCTCTCTTCTTCCTTCCTTTCTCTTTCTTCTTCTTTCTTTCTCGTTTTTTTTTCTTTTTCTTTCTCTCTTCCTTTCTTTCTTCTCCTCCTCATCCTTTCCCTTTTCATTCTCTCTTGAAGGTAGTGGGGTAGCACCACCTACTCTCACGTTTCTTCTCTCTCTCTCTCTCTCTCTCTCTCTCTCTCTCTCTCATTTTTTAATCGTGGCTGGGGAAGTTCCCATTCTGGAAAAGAGGTTTTATAGGGGAGGGGGTCGGATTCTAGGGCAAATAGAGGGCTACGCTGTAACGCCCCAGATTTTTTAGATTATTTAAAAATTTTATTTTAGTTTTATTTTAATTAATTATCATACATTTACCCTTGTTTCAAGAATAATGAACTATCCGTAGGAGATCCGATAGAGTATCCTTTATTAAAGTTTATTAGAATAACCCCATTAACAACATAGAAAGGTTAGATTTCGCTAAACTTGAAAATTTACGATAATTACGAAAATGCCATTAGTTAAATAAATTTACGATAATTACGAAAATGTCATTAGTTAAATTTAAGTTAACCTGCCATTTTTAAGTATGATAGTTTGTAGAATTATTAAGATGCAAAACCCTAGACTTAAGTTATTTAACATGTTTTAACCGTACACGTTGAATTTCAGCCCTCCGATCTTCCTACAAATGCCCTAATTAGAAAATGAATTATAAGTGGGCCACTCGATCTCGGATCTGTCCCAATTTTTGTGTTAACACCTAATTTTAAGTGGCCGACCTGCTAGACAGAATACATTTTATATATACATCACAGTGGGACCGACCGTGGCCAAACCCCCTGTCCGGCCCACGATCGGCCCGCGTCAGGCCTGGCGGGCGTTCTATACAGCACGCAGGCTGCACATTCGCTGCCACCATTGGCCATCAAAACCGTCCATTTTGGGGCCCCGTTTCAATGATCTGAACGTCCATCCTATTTGTAGCCCATCAAAACCCTCTCCTATCAAAAAGCTCTTCATTCCATCCTATATCCGGCCCGATCTCTCCTTCCAAATCTACTGTTGGAATCTTAGATTTTCCAATCCGTTATTTTTCTTTGCATAGGAAGCTGAGGAAATTTCTAGATGATCCTTAGGATCCCTCCAAGCTAACGAACGTGGAGAATCCCCTCTAAAACTGAGTTTTCTAAATTTTTGAAGATTTTTCTCTAGAACCTTCTCATATGCAAGAGACCTATCAAACGGCTATAGAGCCTCGATTTTTGGACCCCACCTACATAAATGGACTAATTTAAACCCATCCTAAGTGTCAGATTGACAAATAAACCGTTCGTTTGTAAATTTCTATTTCCATCCCCTCTTTCCTTAAAACTTCACGTCGACCGTTCGATCGCGTGGGGACCCCATTCCAAAATCTACCATGTCCATTTTATGTCTCATACCCATCATAGCTCATGTCCAAAATCTCATTTCCATTCGTTGTGTATACGCTTTCCAAATCCAGCTTAAAATCTCGCTTTAAACCACTTTCTATCGCAACCGCGCACATGTAGCCGTGCATACCCTCTTCTAACCCTAAAATTCGACCCTCCTAACCTAAATGAAGCCTCTCTCAGCAACAATAACCCTCATGCACTAATTTGAGAAGGAGAGAGAGAGAGAGAGAAGAGAGAGAAAGAGAAAGAGAGAGAGAGAGAGAGTTTGTTTGGTTGTTCCAGCGACACGCTTAGCCCCCATGGCCTTCTATCGCGTCTGGTCCATTAGGTGAGGATTTTCCTTCAAGCCTTTCATTAATAATGACATGATTATCCTAAGCTTCTTTGTGGCATATGACGTTATTTTATTTTAAATTGTTAATCCATATAACATGAAGATTAACATAGGATTTACAATGATTATCATTAAATAATGATGTGATTCTGTGTTTAGATTTTTGACTAAGAAGCATGTGTATTTTTGTCATTTATTTTTATGAAAGCTATGCATTAATTCTCTTAATTTATGTTCTACAAGCAATATTGGCTTTCATGTTATTATATGCAATATGTGTGTAAGATCATTATGTGGATATTTCATTAATGTACACCATTGTCTCTAAGTTGGTAAATCACTTGATGTAGAGAGATGGAACCCGTGAGGGGTGTCCATGATGGAAAGATATGTCGTGACTTGACTAAGAGAATGTAATAATTGTTTGCCAAGAGATCCTTACATGTACATGATACTTGGTTGGATCTATATACATTACATGAGTGTTTTAATGACTTTGGCCATGACATACAACATTGGCTTCTTGAAACATAAGGAAATCATAAAACAGGACAATGAGTGGACACTAATAGTATATAAATTCTCATGAGCCGGAGTCGGTGCTATGGACACTAATCTCATGCTGTCGGCTTATGTTGGGTTGTTTACAACTCCCCATAGTGACCATTAAATTCTTTCAATATAGCTGGATGTGAAATTACTTAAATAAAGGTGAAACTAAAGTCATACATTCACTTGGCTCCATGTAGGTGTACAAAATTGAGAATAGGCTAGAGCGTCCTACTCCCGTACATTGTCACATGTAGATTTGGGTTATGAGCGTCCTATTTCTCACATAGTCGGGCAAAACTATTGGCTTGTGCTTCCTAGGAACCTCTGGTGACTAGTGGCTAGCGTGAAGTCGTAACAGGGAGTCTCCCACTTCATGTATTGTGATTCTAGCCAGGGTACCTTAGCCAGAGTATACATTCCATGCATTGCATTAATAAGACTTTTCTTTGATTGTTTTGTTTTGAATAAAAATATCATTGTGTTGCGTTACTTTGAGTTTTACTCATTATTATTCTTGATTGTCTTGGAGGGAATGTTCCCCACTTTAACACTATCTCAAACACAATCTAGGTGATGCAGGTGAGGATCCAAGTATTGAACCCGATTTTCAAGGAAAAGAGTTCGATGGTTCATACAATCACATGGCGGATGATGATGTTAGAGAAACTTAGTTGATGTTTTCATTTATTAAATGTTTCTTTTCAGTAGTTGATACATTTATGGAATTATAATAAGTCTTCCAGAGAAGACAATGTTTGGTATTTTGATTAATTAATATGGATATTGGTTGGTTCCTTTATTTAAACATTGATGATGACGTAGTAAGTTTGATAGAATAAGATGACAATTGTTTCATTATTTGATAAATTAGTCATTCCATAAGTTACTTGGGATTCGGCCGTCGTGTTATACACGAGAGTTGAAAATCTCGGGTCGTTACATACGAATGGTTGCATGTGCGCGGATGCGATATGGTGGGATTCAAGCGAGGTTTTAGACTGACTTTGGAAAGTGTACATACGATGGATGGACAAGATGTTTTGTCCGTGGGGTATGTGGTAGATGGGCTACAAAATGGTCATGATAGATCTTGGGATGAGGTCCACCATTGGATGAACTGTTCCAGTGTAAAAACGAAGAAGAGAGTGGGTGAAAATGACGATTTCTGAACGAGGGGTTTATCTGGCAATCGACACCATTGGAGGGTCTAGATGAGTCCAATGAGGCTTGTGGGGTCCACGAATCTGAGGTTTCCATGGGTTTGGTCGGTGGTTTGCTCGACGGAAGGATTCGATGGAGGATTCTTACAAAAGATAGAAACTTATGTTTTCAATGAGAAAGGACACGTTGGCTAGCTAGGAGAGATCCTCTAGTCTCTATAGATGGAATCTTAGTTGCCCATGCAAAACGGATTGCCTGAATTAGAAGTTCTTGAAAGCTATAGTTTGATAGAAAACTTAGATCGGAGAGTACACCTGACGAATGGTGAAACGGCTTCATATGGATAGGTTTAGGTATGTGAATGTTTTGGATCGTGCTAACGGGGCCCACATGATGAACGGTGGAGATGGAAGCAGTTGGATGGGTGGTGGAAGATGATTCCTATCTTTAAGGCCGAGTCGCGCACGATCAAACTTAGTTTGACCGTGCACTTAATGTGCACGCGACTCACGTGGGCCCCACTGCAATGTTTATGAGAAATCCAGTCCGCCCACTAAGATGGAGAGGTGATTTTAGGGTATATTACAAAAAATGGGACAGATCTGAGTTTAAGTGGGCCATCCATAAGCAGATTTCTGATTTGGGCACTTCCACAATGATCTGAGGACTGAAATTTGACATGTACGGTTAAAATGTGTCCAATATGTTAAATTTAAAGTTTTGCAACAAACTGTTCGTGAAAAACTATCGTACTTAAAATCATAAGTTTAACTTAATGACATTTTCATAATTATCAGAAAACGACGAGTTTTGTGAAATCTAACCATTTTACGTCGTTCATGGTACCAATCTGAGTAACTTTTATAAATGGTCACATATCAAATCTCCCAGAGATAATTCGTTGTTATCAAATCAAAGTAAATGCTCGATATTTAATTAAAATAAAAATTAAAAAATTTCTAAATAAATTCTGAAAATTCGGGGCGTTACAAAGCTGGAGTATTGGCAACGCATCGACATCAGTGAATGGGGGAGCAAAGGATAGCTGATTGAAGCATGGGAGAGCAGAGATCAAGTAACCCGAAGCGGCGCATCAACGGGGCTCAAATCTGATAAGTAAGGTTGTCATTTATGTTGAGTTCAACCACTCTCTTCCCTTGGGGAATTGAGTGTATAAGCCCGATTGTAGGACCTAGGCCCGATTGTAGGGCCAAATCAAGTCTCCAAGTGGGGAGCCTCTGCCGGGAGTATACGCTAGGTTTGATTGTAGGACCTTAGCTCGGTTGTAGAGCCTAAATATTTAGGTTCAGTTATAAGACCTTGGTTCAAGTGTTGAGCCTAAAGTTAGGTTCTTATGTAGGATCGCAAGGTTGGGTGGAATCCGTAAAACCTCGGTAAGGTGGAATTGATTTAAAACAACTAGGTTAGGAGGAATCTGATTTAAACTCCCTTAGAGAAATTCGGTGTGCTTAAGAGGTGAGTACTTGAACCAGGAGTGGAGTAGACACGTAGTTAAACCACTATGCATGCTTGTGTTTGTGATGTATTTGAGTACATTTTTATCTTAGCATTGCATGTTTAATTGCTTAATTATGAATACTTATAGGAATGTATGCTAAGCACTAGATAGGCACATTCACACACAAGATGTGTTTTCACTAATTAGTGTAGACTTAAGCTTATATGATTCATTCTCATATAGTCTACATAGGTTGCATAGATTAGGTGCTTGATTATTTATATCATTTGTTAATCTATGTATATTAGACTATGTTGCTTAATTGTGTAATCAATTGCTAGTCTATGTGATTAGACCCACTAAGGCTTGGAAGCTGAAGTGTTATTGCATACTTAGCTTAAATTGTAGAGTAATTTAAGTAGGCGAAAAGAATTTCAAAAAGGTCATAATCACCTCCTACGACTTAGCCATTATTCTAGTAGCTCCGCTCTTGCTTCTAAACACATAGCGTAGGGTATCGTGTTAGACAATTTGACATAATATCATAATTTAATTTTTTTATTAATCAGGCAGATAGTGCACCACCTGAAAAATCAGAGCTCGATACATATTTGGATGATGGTATTGTTCGTTTGGCAAGAGACTCCTATTCTTTTTTTTTTATGCTTTGGATTGGTGGAAGAAAAACACTCTCAATTATCGTATTCTCTCTAAGATGGCACGTGATATTTTAACGATACCCATTAGTATTGTAGCTTCAGAGTCATCTTCTAGTAGTGGGGGTAGAGTTATTTCTGATTATCGAAGCTTTTTGTCCCCAAAAACTATGGAAGCACTGGCTTGTGGAGGGGATTAGTTGAAATTTTAATAAAATTGACAAGAAACTTGATATAAGTAAACTTTTTTCTTTCATGGTTAATTTTTTATATTTTATTTTTACTTTATTCATCTACAATATAATTGTTAATTTGATTTTTCTTACTACCGTAGGTTGAGGATACTTTTGAAGGATTGCAGTTGCAACTCTCTTAAGACCTTTTTTTTACCTTTCTGGTACTGGTATGTAATATATTTAAACCTCTTTAAGTTTCTCCTCATTTTACTTGAACTTTCTTTATTTTTACTTTTCATGGGTATGTATGATTGGTTTCATAGAAATCTAATTCTTTAAGGAGAATAATGTTTGTTTCACTTTTGTAATCGAATCCGTACTCAAACCCATAATCAAACTCGTAATCAAACCCAAACTTGAGTTTGAGTTCGGTTTGTATAACTAATTAAACCTAAATGAACCAAACTCAAACTTACTAAACTTTAAACAAATCAAACTCAAACATTAAGGTTCAGGTTTGAATTAAACTCAAACTTGAGTTTTGCTTATCAAACTTAAATCGAACACTGTGGTATTCGACTCGGTTCAGTTCGTTTACACCCTGAATTCCATGCAAAGTAGTAAAGGGTTGCGGGTGTCAATAGTCTCGTACTATGACTTGGCTATGGGTTTAGCCCTTCCTTTCCAAACTTAAGTTTTTTTTTAGCCCTGAAAGTACTTTTTCATTTTTTTAGAGGATAAAAATGTCCCTCTACCACATCTCCTCCTCGTACGACGGGCTCTTGTCTCAAGAGGAGAAACATTTTTTGAAAAGGGGCATAGGCCGCATAAAAAACAAGGATTCGTTAATTTTAATTGGACACTTGTAAACCCGCAGAAGTGTTTTTCTTATTTTTTTTAAAGCTCTCTGTGGCCCACAACTACACTAACGTTGTTTATTAATTCTAAATTATTTCCTTCGGTGTGGTCCATCTGTGATGAGTTTTGCCCTCAAACTTGGACCAATGACATGAAATTAAAACCCCTTACATGTGATGGGATGGATTTACTTCAAGACAACCCAGTGGGCCCCATATAAGATGTGCATGGGTTCAAAATGTAGGGCCCTTGCCGCACAAGGGTTATTTGAACATTTCCTTCTTCCTCCTTTGGTTTTTTTATGGGAGAGAAGGAGGGCGTGAAAGGGAGGATGGTGTTTTTTTGTTCCCTTCCTTCTTCCTTCCTTCTTCCTTCTATATTCATTGTTCTCATTATAGTTATTTTTTAGTTTTTTTATTGGGTATGAATGGTGGGAGTTTCTGAAAGAGAGGAGGGTGTGGTGGTTCCCTTTATAGTTATTTTTTTGTTTTGCTTTGTTGGGTATGAATGGTGGGAGATTGTGAAAGGGAGGAGGGTGTGGAAGAATGTTGTAATGGATAAATGTGATGAATGTTGGAATGGATAAATGTGATGAATGTTGTAATCGATATTTTTTTTTTATAATAGAAGAATGTTGAGATGGAAGCATGTTGTAATGGATGAATGTTATATGGTGGATCATCGATATTTACTGTAAGTTGTTGATATTCAATGTGGATTACCGAAATTCACTATGGATAGCCGATATTGAATATGGACCGCTGATATTAATAGTGGACCATTAATATTCACTTGGACCGCTGATATTAATACTAGACCACTGATATTGTCACTGTAGACCACTAATATTCATTGTGAACCGCTGATATTAACAATGGACTGATGATATTCATTGTGGATAGTTGATATTAACAGTGGACCGCTAATATTAATAATGAACTGTTGATATTTTCACTAAAAATTGCTAATATTGATAGTGGAACATCGATATTTTCATTGAGGACTGTTGATATTAACAATGGACCGCTGATATTTTCACTGTGGACTGCTGATATTTTCATTGTGGACTACTGATATTAACAGTGGACTGCTGATATTCACTATGAATCGTTAATATTAACAATGGACTACTGATATTCACTGTGAACAACTGATATTAACAGTGGATTGTTGATATTCACTGTGGACCGCCAATATTTTCACAGTGGACCGCTAATATTAATAGTGGACCACTGATATTTTCATTATAAACCGCTAATATTACCAATGGACCATTGATATTTTCACTATGGACTGCAAATATTAACAGTGGATCGCTGATATTTTTAGTGTGGACGGCTGATATTAACAGTGGACCACTGATATTTTTATTGTAGACTGTAAATATTCACCATGGGTCACTGTGGACCATGTATATTTACTATGGGTCACACCTTCCTCCCATCCTATGGAAAAAATCAAGGAAGAAGGAAACGACCAAATGGCCCTCGTGCGGCAAGGGCCCCACATTTTGAACTCATCCACATGTTATGTGGAACCCATTGGGTTGTCTTGAAGCAAATCTATCGTGTCTACATGTAAATGGTTTTAATTTCATGTCATCAGCCCAAGTTTGAAGGCAAAACTCCTCACAAATAGACCATACTGGAGGACACAGTTCAAAATTAACGCACAACATTAGTGTAGTTGTGGGCCACAAAGAGCTTCAAACAGAAAATTGAAAAAATTCTTTTGTTGGTTTACACTTGTCCGATTAAAATGAACGGATCAGATCGACCAAGGGATGGGTCGAATTCTTGTTTTTGGTGGAGCCCACCCCGTTTTAAAAAAAAATCTTTCTCCTTCCAAAATAAGAGCCCGCCTTATTAGGAGCAGTTGTGACGGAGGGGCATTTTCATCCTCAGAAAGATGAAAAAGTGTTACTGCACATATTTATTAGTACACATATTTGTCAATTAGCATGATTTATGAGTCGTCGAGTCAATGTGCTTCATAAGAGCTGAAGAGCAAAGTATTGAAGATCTCGTCAACATCAACCGCAAGAGAAAAGGTAAATCATAGTGCCTTAGTGAACCCTAGCCTTTAACCTCTCCTAGACCATGTAGTATCTAGGCCTTATCCTCTACTTGACTTCTGCTTAAAAGGTATGATCTTTAGCCTCTCATAACCTAGAGTGAATGTCCAAATGATCAGCATGGACTTAAGTGTTTTGAGTTCAAAAGACTTGGAAAAAAAAAGATGCGGAAAGTGTATTTTTAGGTTGATCAATCCTATCGAGCATACCATCGATCCTATCGAAGGATTAATCGATCCTATCGATACACCTATCAATGCTATCGAGCATCAATCCAGCAACTGAAAAACCTTTCTGGACAGTCCGTCGATCCCATCAATGAAAGCCTTGATGATATCGAGCATCTATCCAGCAATCTGAAATTCTCTAGACAGTCTATCGACCCTATCAAAGACCATATCGATGACCCTATCGAAGCTCCCTGTCCAGATATAAAAATTCTCTGGACAGTCCGTCGACCTTATCGAAGCGCTCTGTCCATATCTGAATATTCTCTGAACAGTCCATCGATCCTATTGATGGAATCATCGATGCTATCGAAGAGTCCGTCGACCCCATCGACGACCCTATTGAAGCTCTCTGTCCAGCAATTTGCTTATATGTCTGGACGCTTCTTCGATCCTATCGACAGTCTGCTCGAGCCTATCGATCTAGCCATTTTTCTACGATTTTCTAGCCATTGTATTCATGTTATTTAATCCCTTGCTAGTTCCCTTGGTCGATGAGGGAGAAGAGAGTTGAGCTTTGAGAGTGTGAAATCCTATAGTAAAAAACCCCTCTTCCTAAAGCTCTATCCCTTAAGTTCATTGTTCAAACCTTGTTGTTGGAGAACATTGATGAGCATTCAAAGCTCGGATTGAAATATGAACTCAAGCCTTCATTAATGGCCCTTGACCTAATCCGAAATAGGTACATCCTTAGTCTTTAAGGCCATTAATGCAACCCTAGGTCAAACCTTCCGTCTTCATCAAAAGCCCTATCCTATAGAAGATTCACCTAACCTTTTATCCATCACCTTGGCACTACAAAACCACATCTGAAGCAAGGTTGTTGATCGAGGAAGCTGAAGAAGGAGTTGTTCGTGCAAGTCAAAGCTTCTTCAACAAATGCGTTTTCAAGGGGCTCATCAGCTAAGTATTTCTTAGTATTAGAGTCCAAGTTTATCTCTTGTGTAGAGTTGTCCTTGTGTAGGACGAAGTTACAGTTTGTCATCCAAATTCAGGAAGTCTTTTCGTAGGCCTCCGATAAAGGAAAATACGTGCGTTGTCCTTGTGTAGGATTAGTAGAGTCCTTGTGTGGGAGTTAACCTTATGTAGGTTGTAAAAGTTTAGGGTGAACCTCATTTAAAATCATTATGATAATGAAATCCGGCCACTAAAGGGGTGAGTGGATTAACCGGGAGTGGAGTAGACTCGTCGTCGAACCACTATACATCGTGTGCAATGTGGTGAATGCTTTTTGTCCATTATTTCGATTGATTGCTGAAGTCTATAAATGACTTGTTGAATACACACTACATGCTTGAGAAAATGCCTACAAGATATTCTCCATTCTATGCTCAACTGAATGTTTAGGATAAGTTTGAATATCAATTGTTTGATCAAATGCTTTTATTGTATCTCCTTGTAGACTTCACTTAATTCATCTCATAACTCATAGTCTACATCATCATCATAAATTAGCTAACATAATAGGATGATCTTTTACCTTGGATCTTATGTCTTGCATGTGCACAATTGAAAAATCATATTGTGAAGACAATTTAGTT
Source organism: Liriodendron chinense (assembly GCA_003013855.2). Taxonomy (NCBI): domain Eukaryota; kingdom Viridiplantae; phylum Streptophyta; class Magnoliopsida; order Magnoliales; family Magnoliaceae; genus Liriodendron; species Liriodendron chinense. The sequence continues at coordinate 122,301 of PVNU02003991.1, read as the reverse complement.
TTAATTGGCAAAGAAATTTATAAAGTCCTATTTACCCCCCTCTAGGGCATTAGCCATACTTTAAGATCCACTTATAGCGGTAGTGTGAAAATCGAAATTTCAAAAAGTGCCTAAGGGCCTATTTGGCTGGCATCTAGAAATCCATTTCCAGCTTAAAAACTGGATTCCAGCGAAATCCAGTTTTAATTGATGTGTTTGGTGGCAAGTTCCTGTCAAAGAGGATTCCATCTGGAAACCTAGATTGGCTGGAATCGGGATTAGTGGAAATGATGTGGGGGACGATTTCTACATAAGCGAAACGAGGCGGAAGTGAGCGTCCACGCCTCCATGTATGCGTTGTACATCTATGATGTATGGTTTTATATCTACATGGTCCATTCATTCTGAGAGCTCAATTAAGGGCATTAAACAAAAAATGAAGTAGGTCTAAATCTCAAGTGGACCACACCGTAGGAAAATAGAGTTGATTGAACGTCCACCATTAAAAACTTCCTAAGGCCCACTGTAATGTTTATTTGCCATCCAACCCGGCCATCTGTCGTGCAGGACTACTATAGGCCAGGGGTTAAGTTCTCAGGCGAATCTGAAGCCCAAGTGGGCCATGCCATAAGCAACGGTTGGATTACACAATTTTCAACCACAATAAGTTCTAGGGGGAACCTGGTTTCAATCTCGTTTCTTCAATTTTGGATTCCAACACTGGAATCTGGATTTTCTCTAGAAACTGGATTCTACAACCAAACAGGCCCTAAAGGGCTGAAAAAACCCAGGTTTGGAATGGATGGGCAAACGCTACGACCACATCATACTACGAGACTATTAGGACCAAAAACACGTGGCAGGATGGAAAACATAAACGTGACAATATTTGGACGGTTGGGAAGGGAAAATGATTATTTTGCCCATACTCTTTACCAGTAGATGAAAAGACAGGAATTGCCTATTCCTATAAATAATATTCTTAGGGTGCACTTGTGCAAATGCATGGCAATCCAGTCCATCCAAATTAGGGTCAATTGCACCCAAGACAAGTAGGTTCCACTAATTAAATCAATGGACAGACAATTATCTGACTCATTGTACAGGTGTGGATGACTCTGATGACCATTTGGATCATCAAAGGTGGGTTATTTGAATCATCTTCTAAAAGGAAGAAGGTGGTACATTTGGATCATCCATTAAGGGGAAAGACCTTTGAATCATCAAAAGGTGGGTCATTTGGATTATCCATCTGGCACATAAACTTTCACCATAGACGACCTCAACTCAAAATATAAGCGTTACCTTACTGCAAGGCTATCCCACTTGATTTCCCCACCCACCCCCCAAAAGAGCATGTACAATGAGGGACTAATCTAATGAACAAGCTAAATTCGGTACCTTGTGCCACTTTATCATGCGTGTAACAAAATCCTTTTAAGGTAGTCTCAAGGCATTGTTCAATGCTAGACAAAATTTCCATTGGGAACTGTAAAAGCATAGAGGTGAATCCAACAAGCAAAACATAAAAGTAAAAGTAAATCCATAAAGAGACACTTTGAATTTTACGTGAAAAAACCCTTGCGGAAAAAAAAAACCACAGCACAAAATGATATGCACTATAAACCCTCTCAAACCCTTAAGTAAGTCATAAGCATACCCTAATACCGATTACACCCGTTTATATAGCCATAAATCGAAATTAGAAAAGACTTACGCAAAACCGCTTAAAACTACGAAAACTATAGGTCGATCGGTAGGTCGATTGACACCGCCCGATCCCCTTTCGGTCTCCCAATGGCTAAGTGTTCGGTTGCCCGAGCACCCCAAAAAACATCCAAAGAGTTTTGCTTAATATTCTGAATGTCATCAGTTGCCCAAGCCTCCAAGTTCGGTCGCCTAAACCTTACCAAAATCATTAAGAGACCAATTTGCGGGGTGATTTCGATCGCTCAACTAAAGGAGTCGGTCGGCCGATGGGCCCCTTACTTGTCCAAGTTGAAAGCTCCATCAACAATTTCAACATCGAGGTCATGGGTTCGAGTGCCCATGTGGGTGTGTAAAAAACAAAATACAGCTAATGAGATAAGTGTTAAAATCACAATTAGCATGCGGATTTATTACTAAGATGGCAACTAACATGACTTGAATCGAATGAAAGAAATTAATCATGAAGTGGAGATCTACGTATTACAATTGTAAAAAAAAATTACTATTAACCTCAAGAAATATCCATACTTCAAGAGTAATATAAAATTTCTCGAAATTCAAAGACTAGGCATCATCATTAAAGAAAGTATGCAAGAAGTGGCGGAGTCATCAAATGAAGTATGCAAGAAGTAGCATACTCATCAAAGTATGCAAGAAATTCAAGATCCTAATAGAACATAGAAATGCATTGCGTCACTGCCATCTAATGTCTCTGATGGGTGCAAAGATAGTGGTTGTTTCTGCAGCTATTGCGGCCATGGTTTTAAATACGACCTGAACCACTAATGAAGAGATAGAATCATTAAAGATGGTTTTAAAAGAGGGGGGAGAGATGCATTAAAAATGGTTTTAAAGGAGGGAAAATGAAGATATTTAAAAGAGGGAAAATTTTAAATTAAAATTTTAAAAATTTTAAAATATAACCAGGCTAGCTGGGCTGGGCTGGGCTGGGCTGACAAGCTTTTGGACGACTAAGTCCAAACCTAGCCTACTACAAAACGGGCTGAAGTTTCAAGCCCGTGCCCTAATACTCCAGCCTAAGCCCGGCCCAAGGTGGGCGAAGCCTGAAAACTGGTCGGGCCAGGCCGGCCCATTGACGGCCCTATTTCTCTCCCTCTCTCTGCTTCACAACCCCGTTTAGAATTTTTTCAATAGTTTGGTTGCATATGACGCTCCATGCATTTGCACCCAGGGGGCTTACCTTGATGCATGTGTTGTATATACACACTCTTTATCAGTTTTTCCAACTCATTTTAAGGCATGGTCCTAAAATAAAGCGGATCTAAATCTCGAGTGGACCACAAAATAGGGATTGAATTTCCACAGTTACATCTGAGGGCTCAAAAGTTTTGGATCGAGCTTCTATATGTGTTTTGCATTTCATCTAGGTCTGTGTGACCTTAACAATAGGTTGGAGGGCAAATAAACATTACATGGACTGGAGGAACTTTTAATGGGGAGCATTTAATGACCACTTTTTCACCATGCTCTAAAATGAGCTGGCGAAAGAGATGGATATGCCTGATTTTTTTTTTCGTTCCTGTCCTATTTTGGTCTTTTGAATCTGATGTACTGAGTGGATTTGTCATGGAAAGCTATGTGGGCCCCAGCCAACCACGTAGGGACTGGGATTTTTACTGCAATAGCCCTGAGTTGTGGTTATTTTTTGATGTACAACGGGTCGCTGATTATTTCATGGCCCAGATGGAGCAAAAGAAGACCGTTCGGGGTCGAAGTGATCCGGACCGTCAGGACCGTAAATCGGTCATATCTCACAATCCGGGATGAGTTACGGGACGTATAATATATCAATTTGGGGCAGCTCGAGCTACTTTAGCTAACCAACCCCGCTACGCCGGGTTGCCCAAGCCGGAATCGCGAGAATCGACCGTATCGACGGTCATTAGGCTAGTTTATTTTCAATTTTACTATTTATAGTAAGTTTTAATTCGATCATAACTTTGCATCCGTATGGTTTTAGAGTTAGTGCCCAACATGAAAAGGGCTTAGAATATTTAGTAGAATAGCGTGGTTGAGGCCGTTTGATAACTTTCTATTTTTGGCCGAAAACCAAGAGTTCTAGTAGGATTGAACGACTTCTATAAATAGTAAGTTTACTATTTATAGTAAGCTGCGTTTTCTAGGAGTTTTAGTTGGAGTTGGATTCTAATACTTCACCTAGGGTTTAGTTTCCTATTTATATGCATTGTAATTCCGTTTTTATTCATTCAATTATCAATAAATCAATTATTCGGAATTTATTTCCTTTTATTTTTCTTTTATTTTCTTCTCGTGGATTCGAGAACACTCGGTTAGGGAGACGGTGATCGACCTACCACGTCCTCCCTGCGTCATTGGTATCAGAGAGAGGTTTCTTCCTCAGGACGATGACCTCTAATGAAGGGTTGGATCCTCATCCTAAGGACGGTGCTCCAAGGGACTATCTAACGGAGACAGCCTTCGAGGCAGCATTCGAAGCAGTACGACGGGAGAACCGGTTGATCCTGCAAGGTATACAGGCGACCCTCGACCAGATTGCAGCATCGCTAGCTCCTCTTCGAGCCCAAGGCGACCAACAACCACCAACAGTTGTTATACGGGACAATCCTGTTGTCCGTAGAACATCCCAGGTGGATAACCGTAGGGTTATGCCCGACGATTCAGAACCAAGCGATGACGAGGTCGAAGACATATTCGTACGACGACCGGCGCTAGGGAATGAGCGTGTGGAACGAGCAGAACGAGATTATCGGGGCAAAGCTGATCTTCCCAGCTTTAATGGCCTACTTCGAATAGAGGAGTTCCTCGACTGGCTGGCAGAGGTCGAGCGATACTTCGACTATATGGAAGTGCCGGACGACAAGAAGGTAAAACTAGTTGCATATAAGTTTAAATCCGATGCTTCAGCATGGTGGGAAAACCTACAGGTTTCCCGCACCCGTCAAAATAAGACACCCATCCGAACATGGCCTCGGATGAAACAGCTTCTTAGAGCTCGATTCCTCCCTAACGACTATGAACAAATTTTGTTCCAACAATACCAAAATTGTCGTCAGGGAAATAGAACCGTAGCCGAATATCTTGAAGAATTCCAACGATTGGCTACACGAAATAATTTATCGGAATCAGAGGCACAACAAGTATCACGATTCATTGGTGGGTTGCGATTTACAATCCAGGATCGAGTCCAGATGCATCCAGTTTGGACGTTGAGTGAGGCCAACCAATTGGCCACTCGAGCAGAAACACAGTTGTCACGGCCCCCTGCTCGACCCTATCCGGCAACACGAAATCCCAACACCGGACCCACTCAAGATACAACGTTGGCCAAAGGCAAGGAGCCTATAGGAGGGCGTCCTCAACCTCCTACGGTCACGAACCGGGACTGGGGAAGCGGTTCCTCAAGACCTCAACGTACAGCTTCCACTACAGCGGGTTCCAGCAGGATCCCCAACCCATATGGTCGGCCAAGACCAGACCATTGTCTCCGTTGTGGCCAACCAGGTCACTGCTCGAACGCTTGCCCTCAACGCCCTGCAGCACACTTAACTACGAATGAAGGCGGCGTGGAAGGTGAGTCAACAGAAGACAACCCTGAATTGGAACAGGCCGAAGAGGGGGACACAGAAGATGTCGATTGGCTGACTGAAGATCATGGGGAATCGCTAGTAGTAAGACGACTACTTTACGCCCCCAGAAAGGAAGTGCACCCACAACGACATAATATTTTTCGCACAAAGTGCACCGTACAGGGCAAAGTCTGTGACGTGATCATAGACAGTGGGAGTAGCGAAAATATTGTCTCGAGAATTATGGTGGATAAGTTACATCTGCCTATGACGAAGCACCCTACCCCTTACTCTATCGGCTGGATCAAGAAGGTGAACAAAACCAAGGTAACTCATCAATGCATTATTTCGTTTTCCATTGGTAAAAGCTATAAGGACGAGGTCCTTTGTGATGTGGTTGACATGGAAGCCTGCCACATGTTACTTGGGCGGCCATGGCAATCGGATCAAGATGTGACCCACAGTGGACGGGAAAACATATACATGTTCACCAAGGATGGTCGGAAAATTGTTTTGGCCCCTATGACACCAGACAAACACCCTGAAGCTTCTAAAGTGGAGGGGAACTCTCTCCTTACCATTCGTGAGTTTGTTAAGGAATCAAAGAAAACAGGCGAGATTTATGCCGTTATGGTAAAAGGCGAGGAGCCAAGATCCTCCGATATTCCTCAACGCCTTAAACCGCTGTTGAAAAAATTTCGAAGTACTTGGCCTGCAGAGTTACCTGATGAGTTGCCTCCCATGCGAGACATACAACATCACATCGACCTTATCCCAGGGTCCAGTCTACCCAACCGACCACACTATCGGATGAGTCCGAAAGAGTGTGAAATTTTATAGGGACAGGTGGAGGAACTGATCCGTAAGGGTCTTATTAAAGAGAGCATGAGCCCGTGTGCCGTTCCGGCACTCCTTACCCCAAAGAAGGACGGAACATGGCATATGTGCATCGATAGCCGCGCGATCAATAAAATAACAGTTAAATATCGATTTTCAATACCGCGGTTGGATGACATGCTGGACATGCTCGAGGGCTCCAAGGTGTTCTCGAAACTGGACTTACGGAGTGGATACCATCAAATCCGTATTAGGCCAGGTGACGAGTGGAAAACGGCCTTCAAGACCAAGGAAGGGCTATATGAGTGGCTGGTTATGCCTTTCGGTTTGACCAACGCACCAAGCACCTTCATGCGTTTAATGAACCAAGTGTTGAAGCCGTTCATTGACCGTTTCGTTGTCGTTTACTTTGACGACATTCTAATATACAGTCAGGATGAAACGGAGCACATGACCCACATCAGAAAAGTACTACAAGTGTTGGCCGACAACAAGCTATACTTAAATATGAAAAAGTGTAGCTTCTTAACTGATCAATTATTGTTTCTGGGGTTCATTGTGTCGTCCACGGGTATCCGAGTGGACGAAGAAAAAGTTCGAGCTATTCGGGATTGGCCGACTCCGACAAACATTCATGAGGTATGAAGTTTTCATGGGTTGGCGACCTTCTATCGTCGATTTGTGCGGAACTTCAGCAGTATCGTCGCACCGATTACCGACTGTATGAAGAAGGGTCCGTTTCAATGGACCGATGGGGCTGAGAAGAGCTTTGCAGAAATTAAACATCGGTTGTCCACTACCCCGGTCCTGGTACTCCCTAATTTCGATAAGCTATTTGAGGTAGAATGCGACGCATCTATTGTCGGCATTGGGGGAGTCCTTTCTCAGTAGGGCAGGCCGGTTGCCTTTTACAGTGAGAAACTCAACGACGCACGACAGAAGTGGTCGACCTATGAACTTGAATTATATGCAGTGGTTCAGGCACTGCGCCATTGGCGCCATTATCTTATTCAAAGAGAATTTATACTGTACACTGATCATCAGGCCTTAAAATTTATCAATACTCAGACTAATGTGAATCGTATGCATGCTAGATGGATTTCATTTTTACAGGAATTCACGTTCGTTCTGAAACACAAATCAGGGCAGCAAAACAAGGTGGCAGATGCACTAAGCTGACGTGCATCCCTTCTTATTACAGTGAGCAATGAGGTGATCGGATTCGACTGTCTCAAGGAATTTTATGCCGAAGACGAGGATTTTACAGATGCGTGGAAAAAGTGCCAAGAGGGGCACCCGAGTGACCTTCTAATTCAAGATGGTTTCCTCTTCAAAGGAAATCGACTTTGCATCCCGCAGAGTTCGTTACCGGACAAAATTATTATCGAGCTGCACGGCGGTGGCCTCGGCGGTCATCTAGGACGAGATAAGACTCGAGCGATGGTGGAAGAGCGGTATTACTGGCCGCAACTTGCTGGTGATGTTGGCAGGGCGGTACAATGATGTCATATTTGTCAAACCGCTAAGGGACAATCTCAAAATACAGGTCTTTACACGTCATTACCCGTGCCAGATGCCCCTTGGGAGGATTTATCTATGGATTTTATATTAGGGCTCCCACGAACACAACGCGACATGGACTCAGTGTTCGTGGTGGTAGACCGATTCTCCAAGATGGCACACTTCATTCCGTGCAAGAAGACCTTTGATGCGATACACGTTGCGAGCCTTTTCTTCAGAGAGGTTGTGCGACTACATGGGATTCCTAAGACGATCACTTCAGACCGGGACACAAAGTTCGTTAGCCACTTTTGGCGAGCCTTGTAGAATCGGTTCGGTACACGACTTCACTTCAGCAGTGCTTATCATCCACAAACAGATGGACAGACTGAGGTCGTCAACCGCACATTGGGGAATCTCATCCGTTGCCTTTCAGGTGACAAACCGAAGCAGTGGGACATGGCCCTGGCTCAAGTAGAGTTTGCGTTCAACAACATGGTAAACCGATCGACAGGAAAATCTCCGTTCCAGATTGTTTATGGGTGCGTTCCTCGTCACACACTCGATTTGGTTCCCCTGCCCAAGCTTCCGGGTATGAGCGTTACAGCTGAACATATGGCAGACCGAATCATGGACATACATGCAGACGTGCGCAACAAATTACAGGCTTCGAACGAAAAGTACAAAGAAGCGGCCAACAAGCATCGGCGCGCCAAAGTGTTCGAAATAGGTGATCAGGTGATGGTCCACCTACGTAAAGAGCGATTTCCTACCGGGACCTACAACAAGTTGAAGCAAAAGAAGATTGGACCGGTACCGATCATTCGCAAGATCAATGACAATGCCTACGTTGTTGATCTTCCGGATGACATGGAGATTTCAAGGACTTTCAACGTGGCAGATTTGTACGAATATCATGAACCAAAGCTAGACGAGAACTCGGGGTCGAGTTCTTTCGAAGTGGAGGAGACTGATGTAGAACGGGTCGCTAATTATTTCATGGCCCAGATGGAGCAAAAGAAGACCTTTCGAGGTCGAAAGTGATCCGGACCGTCAGGACCGTAAATCGGTCATATCTCTCAATCCGGGATGAGTTACGGGACGTATAATATATCAATTTGGGGTAGCTCGAGCTACTTTAGCCAACCAACCCTGCTACGCCGAGTTGCCCAAGCCGGAATCGCGAGAATCGACCGTATCGACGGTCATTAGGCTAGTTTATTTTCAGTTTTACTATTTATAGTAAGTTTTAATTCGATCATAACTTTGCATCCGTATGGTTTTAGAGTTAGTGCCCAACATGAAAAGGGCTTAGAATATTTAGTAGAACAGCGTGGTTGAGGCCGTTTGATAACTTTTTATTTTTGGCCGAAAACCAAGAGTTTTAGTAGGATTGAACGACTTCTATAAATAGTAAGTTTACTATTTATAGTAAGCTGCGTTTTCTAGGAGTTTTAGTTGGAGTTGGATTCTAATACTTCACCTAGGGTTTAGTTTCCTATTTATATGCATTGTAATTCCGTTTTTATTCATTCAATTATCAATAAATCAATTATTTGAAATTTATTTCCTTTTATTTTTCTTTTATTTTCTTCTCGTGGATTCAAGAACACTCGGTTAGGGAGACGGTGATCGACCTACCACGTCCTCCCTGCGTCATTTTTACTAAAAGTTCAATTTCTCATGAGGCTCATCTTTTTTAGCCTTTTCACAAGAAATTGCAAAACTTTCAGTTGAAAATGCCCCTCTGACTACCCGCGTACGTCCATGAAGAGACGGAAGGCCTCTTGGGTGTGGACAGGTGGTCCACTCGTGGACCCACCCTAATACATATGTTACATCGATCCATTTGAAAAGATCATTCTAGGGGATGAGCCAAAGAATGAAGCAGATCCAAAGCTTAAGTGGACCTCACCGAAGAAAACAGTGGGGATTGATGTCCTACCATTAAAAACTTCTTGGGGTCATAGAATTTTTCGATCAAGTTGTTATTTGTGTTTTCTCTTCTTCCATATCTGTGTGAAGTTATAAACAAGTTGGATCTCAAATAAACATCATGGTGGGACCTAGGAAGGTTTCCACGATCACGTCACTGTCCCCACTGTTTTCTTTGGTGGGGTCCACTTAAGAATTGGATCTGCCTCATTCTTTAGATCATGCATTAAAATGACCTCTCCAAATGGATGGACAGTGTGGATATAACACATACATCATAGTGGGCCCCACAGAAGTTGGTGACGTCACTTTTAGTAGGGCAGAAGCCCGCCGACTAGGGATGAAAGTCGGGCGGGTTGGGTCGGGTTGGTGTCCTAACCCAACCTAAGGTTCCTATACCTCAGCCCTAACCCAACCCATCCTCGGGTTGGGAATTCTCAACCTAAGCCCAACCCAAGCAAATTCGGTCGGGTTGATCAGGTTGGTCAGGTTGATACATGCTAATTTTTTTGTTATTACATTTGTCCATTATGTTTCAATACACATCCAATTTTTTGTACCTATGGTTTTATTAATTATATATGTAGTTATTTATTGTAAAGAACTTCACTTTTTCTAAATGAATAAGCTAAAATATAGGATAATTACTCCTTTAACACTCAAACATATCAAATTTCAAACATTATAAGTTTACTTAATTAAAGTATAATAAAATTAGAAGTAACTTGTATATGGAGCAACTCGAGACCTCAACCCAAGCCCAACCCAAGCTTTATCGGGTTAGTGTTTGCATATCCCAAGCTCAAGATCGGATCTGATACTTCCTGCCAAGCCCAACCTAAACTTCTAAAGATTAAGAGAGAACAAGCCCATCTTCATATGAGCTTTTACTGCTCTATCTTGTAATCAAACACAAGGAAGATGACTTGAAATGCTTAGTATTAGAGCCTAACGGTATGGGCAATGAGGGTGGCTTCTAATGCATTAAAATCTCTCTCCTTCCCCCCAAAATCGAGCCCAACCTTTATATAAGAAAGCTCTAAGTGGCTATAAAACAGCTGTCAACGGCTCTCTATCGATCGGTCGACAACCGGTCGCGAGGGGTCCATGACCAGTCGAATATTGAGGCACGACCGGTCGAATTAGGGCCTGGACATATGAAATGTTACTGTCCACTTTTTAACCCATGCCGACTGGTCGAACAGACCATACGACTGGTCAGGCGATCGGTCGAATTATGCCCAAGGACAAGCTGTTTCATCATATTGTTGTTATCCCATTTTAAGCTTATGACGACCGGTTGGCCAAGGGCTGCAACCGGTGGACAGACACATGAGTTGTGTTGTTTGGTTTGGCTTGTTTTACAGCAGCTCATGCAACCACTATGGCCATTATTTGGGTGATCGTTTAAGACACCTAAGGCCAATTTAAGATGACAAAAAGTATGCTTATTTGGTCAAGGTTATCTAGAGGTTTGGATTTTGGTTTGGTTCAAGGTTTAAGTCTCACTAAGGCATCTCTTTTACCTGTTTCTTCTTCCTTGATGCAGCAGGTCCACTTAAGTCTTCAGTCTTCATCTTCTTGAAGCTCAACCGACACCTAGACTCAAGACCTACGTAATTAACAAATAAGGTGCCCTAGTATGCCACATAAAAGTGCATTGTCATCTAGAGGTTTGGATTTTGGTTTAGTTCAAAGTTCAAGTCTCACCAAGGCATCTCTTTTACTTGTTTCTTTTTCCTTGATGCAGCAGGTCCACTTGAGTCTTCAGTCTTCATCTTCTTTAAGTTCAACCGACACCTAAACTCAAGACCTACTAATTGACAAATAAGGTGCATTAATATGCCACAGAAAAGTGCATTAACAGATTCCCCCTGGCACTGTGGGTTCCCCCTGAGCACTGTGGATTCCCCCTGGCACTATGGGTTCCCCCTAGCACTATGGAATCCTCCTGAGCACTGTGGAATTCCCTTGAGCACTGTGGATTCCCCCATAGCACTATGGTTTCCCCTTGGCACTGTGGAATCCCCCTGATCCTAAGGAAGGCTTCAATAGTAAGTATCACTGCCCTCACTATTTTCTGATAGCGGGGCTCACAAGGCCTTTGAATTAGGCTGATATTTGTGTGGTCCCTTTATACAGGTCTATGTGACCATATCAGCAGGATTGGATGATAATTAAACATCAAGGTGGGCCTAAAAAAGTTTCAACAGTGGACATCCATGTCTCAACTAAATGATGATGCGAACAATGGGCCACTGAACACAACATGCATTGATCATATCTGGATATGGCTGGTCATGAGCCGAGTTAGCTCGAGAAACTCGATCGACTCGACTCGAAAAAACTTGCCTCAATTCGGTGGGACGAGTCAAGCCAAGCTTCATTTAGGAGCTCGAGTCAAGTTCGAGCACTGGGATACTCGACTTGAGTCGACTCAATTCAAGCTCGACTCAGCTCGACCTCGACTCAACTCGTTTCATATAGATATTTATTAATAAAAAAAACCATAATCTTCTTATTTTTTTAGTTCTCTCTCTCTCTCTCTCTCTCTCTCTCTCTCTCTCTCTCCCCCAAACATTGGGGTCCAAGCTTAGGACATATAAAACCCTCACACGTTGGAGGGTTTTCTTAATCCTACTATTTTATTCAGGTAAGAACATTCTTTATTCAGCATACCTGATGGATTGAGCAATTTCAAGTAGAAAACATGGTGAGCACACAATGGTTGTGTTTTACACGCTCAACAAAACAGGTGCTACGGTGAGACCACACACCATACACATCTACAAAACAGGGGCTATGGTATGACCAAACACCATATGCAGCTATTGATTGCAATTTTACGAGGGAGGTGGTGCATTTGATCCATGAATAGGCTGGGCCTCATCAAGAAGATGGTCCGCTTGATAATCAGGGCAGTCCATTCATGTGGTGAGCTATGCATGCACTGTGTTAATATATGGTTCAGAAAATATTATTAGTGGTCTGCATTTAATGCGTGTGTGACCTGGCCAATGAAAAAAGTGATCATAGCTAGGCCATTTAAATGGTGGGGTCCCACCTATAGAAATACTATTCTCCCTTAATATATGTGTGATTTCTTGAACTTAATGTTGTTGACTTTTAATTTGTATTTTGTAGCAAAAAATATAATAAATTGAGGTGGGAGCAGACTCGACTCGCCTCGAGGTAAGCTCGCCTCGACTCGATCCACTAGCTCGCTTCAAAAGGTTTAGCATACAAGGCACGCTCCAATGGTAAGCTCGAGGGTGAGCTTGAGCTCGAGCTTGAACTCAAGGAGAGCACAGACAAGTCAAGCCAAGCTTGGCCCACCTCGACTCGGCTCGATGTACAACCCTATATCTAGACCATTGCATTGATCATCAGATCGTGATCTAGGCCGAGTATACCTACACTACATAGTAGTGATCTAGCGGATCTGATGCAGATCAAACATGGGCCATTAAATGGGCATCACCAACAGCAAACAACGACAATCATCAGCCATCAATAATGGCAATAAACATCAGCGACCCACAGCACCATTAACAGAAACAACAGTTGAATGTTTATTTGCCATCCAACCAGTTCATAACGTCATATAGACATGGATGAAGGGAAAATACAAATATCACCATTGATCAAAACTTTTGCGGCTCCCAAGAAGATTTTAATGATGGGCGTTCAATCCCCACTTTGTGGTCCACTTTTAGCCTTGGATCTACCTTCTTTTTTCTTTTTTTTTTACTTGCTAAAACAATATGAAAAAATGGATGGACGGTGTGGATAAAAACCGTACATCACGATGGGCCCTTCAAAGCCCTGCCTATTCCCAGCTCAGCACAAGGGGGGTAGTACCCAAGGTAAGGAGATCCCACCGTTGAAATCAATGGACAGGAAAATCCTATTGATTGTTGCTTTCTCCAGACCTCTGGGAAAAGCATGAAAAAAGGGATCGAATGGTACGATCCCTCCGTCACCCTAGAATAAAAGGGGTGATCTTGTAGTTCTTGGTTTGTGAAGATGCATTGTTAGGTGCTACATTTTCCTATTACGGTCGAACCTCAACCTATGCTCGAGAGATCATTGTCCATACACTGATAAAGATGTATGGATTCTTAAGAAGAGAGGAGCCGTCGCGGTCCCCCTCGGACCACCTAGATCCCACGAGTGAATAGAAAGTTGCATCTATATTGGATCTACATTGGATCTCACCGAATGATACCCAAGGCAAGGAGATCCCACCGTTGAAATCAATGGAAAGACAAGTATCTGACTCAATGTACAGGTGTGGCTCGCCGTTTGTTTCAGCTGATGAGTTTCTCAATGCACATGTTAGACCATTTGGATCATAAAAAAGGTGGGCCATTTGAATCATCCACTAACAGGCAAAAGAGGTATATTTGGGATTGAGCTGAGCACGAGCCAAGCCAGCTCGATTAGCTTGCTCGACTCGGCTCGAACCAGCTCGATTCGGCTAGATTCGAACCAAGCCGAGCCATTTTTCTAAGCTCGAAGTGATTTTCAAGCCAAGCTCGATTCGGCCCAGCTCGAAGTTCGGCTCGATTGAAGCTCGACTCAGCTAACTCACTTGTAAAAAACTAAAAAAGTATTTTTTTTAGTCCACATCGGAAGTGAACAAAGAAATGAGAGATGAAATTCTCTATAAAAATAAGTGGGGGTGTCAATGGGCTCTGGGCTGCCTTTGGGCCCAATTTTAAACAGTTTTAAGCCCAACTTTTGGGCTGGCCTATTTAAAATTTTGTTTTCTATAGGCTCGAGCTCAGCTTGCATTGGGCTCCAACTCGCTCGAAAGCTCAGTCGAGCTAGCTCGAACATGTCAGTCCAACTCGAAGGCCAAACTGAGCCGAACACGATCTAGGGTGGTAATTGAGCGAGCCTAGCTCAAACAGGGCTCAGCTCGGCTCGTGCTCACCTCTAATTTGGGATCATCCATTTGGCACATAGAATTGCCTCATAGACGGCCTCAATTCAACATACAAGTGTGACCCAATTGCAAAGCTATCCCACTTGATTTTTTTATTTTTTTTTGGCAAAGGGCATGTAAAAGGTGAGACTAACCTGATGAACGGACTAAATCTGGTACTCGTGTGCCACGTTATCATGAGTGTGGTATTCTAATAACTTATGGTTATTTGATACTCTGGCTATGTAAAATGCGTGATAGACATGCATGTAAAAGTGGCAAACGTGGAATATATTAGCTAAAAACTAAACCATCTAAATTGTGGAGCCCACATGCGTTGTTCTCATCTAAACGAGGGATGGAATCAGTTTTGCCAGTGACCCCAACACCAGCTAGCTAGCGGGCGTCAAAACTCTGTGGGCCCCACCATAATGTATGTGTTTTATCCGCTCCGTCCATCTACTTTGCCAGCTCATTTTAGGGCATGATCCAAAAAATAGGCAGATCCAAATCCCAAGTGGATCACACCACAGGAAAACTTCCTTAGGTCCCAGAAGAAGGGAAAACACAAATATCAGCTTGATCCAAAACTTCCGTGGCCAGTTTTCAAAATAAATAAAATTATAGGTTAATATACACACCTCAGGTTTAGTACACCCAACTTGGAAATCAATACCAAGACCTCAGTGTTGAAAATGAAGTTGTCTCCCACTAGAGCTATGGATATGGGAGTGAGCACGAGGATTGCTTGATCTTTTATAATGTGTGTGAATAGAAGCCACATGTGTTTGGAGATTGTTTTTTAAATGACGGATCCATTTTAAACCCATTGCTGTGGAGATCTTTGGTCTGAGTGATTCATATTTCCTTATCATACTTCCAGGACCCTGGAGTGTCGCACGAGTAACTAAAGGTGGTGCTACGGAAATGTAGCATGCTAATTCTATATAACATTATTATTGACTACATCACTAAAATCACATTAGCGAAATGCTTATTTGTGGCCCAAATGAGGCTTGAAATTTCCTCATTTTTTGCTAAAGTATATATTTCAATGTGCTTATTACAATCATTATATTAAATATCACATATGTACACTAATTTGAGATCTCACATATGTTCTTATTTGCTCTCATTCAAATGGAGTATTTATATTTCAAATGCATTTCATTTACTCCCATCCAAATACAATTGAGTAAACCATTCAGTCCCAATTCATTTACTACCAATTCCATTTCAGTGTTAGTCACACCGTAATGTTAGCCTTTTTTAATATACAACACTGTTAGTCACACCGCAATGTTAGCCACCCCCACTTTAGGAATCGATACCAAGACTTCAGTGTTGAAATGAGGCTATCTTCATTCAATTTACCACTTGAGCTATCGATCAGGGTGTGTGGTTTTACTGATCGTTTGACTAGTTTTTGTAAAACTTGGTCAAGTCATTCAAAATTTAGATTTTCACCAAGCTCGAAGTCTCACTGAGCCGAGTTGACTCAGCCAAGTTTCAAGTCGAGTCAGCAAATTTTAGAACGGTAGTTCTTATCACGGTATGATGCATGACAAGATGTTTGTTGCTCTTATCACGCTATATTCCATAGCGTGTATGGTGTTCTCTTCCCAGTATACACATACAACCCAAGATATTCACAACTGGTTCACACATGATGAGCGGTCGAATGAGGCATGTATGGCCTAATTCTGCTTCCATTCAACTCAAAAGTGTAGTAAAAAAACCGGACCAAAGCTCTTGGGCCAGCCACCTAACCCTCATATTAGATGGATATGGGCCACACCTGCGTTCGGAACGAAAAATCGTGAGACGTTAAATGCATCTGGCTTGGACTGATCCCACCCATTTACAACTATTTCATACTAAACCTCAACGAGGTCCTAACCGGTCCATAATCCGATCAAAATCAATCCGGCGAGACAATTTGAACAGTTTCTAAGCCAAACATCTTACTGATAATAGGTCATTTTAGCTTTTCTTTTTGTCATTTTCAACCATGTAAGCTAAGGGCCTGTTTGGGTGCCACTAATTAAAAAAATAAAATAAAAATAAAAATAACAGATTAATTTCACTGAGGTGGGCTATCGATGTTCTTTTTTTGGGGAAGGCCCAAAGGCATCATGACACTTCAGACAGTATGGTGTGGTCCACCCACCTAATCTCTCTCTAATTTAAAACTTGGGTTCTAGAGGTGCCCCAAATCTAGGTCCGGCCAGAGCATACGTGTTAACTAATCAAGACCATCAAAATCCTGGGCCCATCGTAGTGGAGCAGACATGAGATAGACACCGATATAATTTCGGCCATCTAGTTTACATGCACTGAATTTGGACCGTTGATTGCCTTCCCTTTTGACGTGAGAAGGGATATGAAGGCTCGTCCACCAATACAAACAGATAACAGGGCTTTGATAATGGTGAAAGTTGTCTTCTTTCTAGCCATCAACCTGATGGTCACCATTTAGACGGTTGGGATGGCCACATTAGTACGATTTTGAGAATACATCCATACACATAGGTACCCAATCCATACATCTAAAATCAATGCATCCTCGATGTTGAGATACATCCATACACAACTCGAATGCTCATTCCCCCTCTTAAAATACCATGCAAATGGCACAATTCCTGTATGGGTTTAAATCCAGATCCAGTCCCTGAGCCCGGACCCAATTCCAGATCCACAACCCAGAGCCGGCAACTTGTAAACGGCACCTGGTTCCTGTAGTCGGGTCCAAACACCAATAACCAATAACCAATAGACCAGGATCCAATTCTGAAACCAACCACTCATGGCCATAACAAAAGCACATCATCTACAGAGCTATCAATATCACATGAACAGAGCATAACACCAACAAGTACCACTATGGGCACATGAGTGTGCAACATTCATTCAGGTGGGTCACACTGCATACATCACCCCAGAATGAAAGGAGTGCTTGAAGTACTTTCTGGTCCATTTTCCCACTGAGACCGAACCTAAACCTCAGCTCAAGGGATGTGTCCATTCACTGATCCATATGTTTCATTCACCACAGCCCACCTGATGAGTGGACCTACCTGCCTTTCATGTCAAAAGATCGAGGCAGTGTAACACACCTGATCGAATGAACGGACCTAACCCAATATAGGCCTTACCGGTGCATAAGGCAGCGGGCGAAAACCCCAAGAACCTTATCCTTAAAATTTTAAATAACACAAAGGAGTCTTTTTAAGGTATGGGAGTCCACAAGTAAAACTTACAGGTGCGTTTGGATGCACAACTGAATTGAATTGCAAAGATTCAATTCAATCGAAGAGGAAATGACCAAATTGCAATGAGATTAGTCATGGAGATGTATCCCTTGAAGACAATTGAATTCCTTCCCAAGTCCAACATGAAAGTAATTTGATTGC
Organism: Liriodendron chinense; assembly: GCA_003013855.2. Classification (NCBI taxonomy): domain Eukaryota; kingdom Viridiplantae; phylum Streptophyta; class Magnoliopsida; order Magnoliales; family Magnoliaceae; genus Liriodendron; species Liriodendron chinense. The sequence goes on along the minus strand of PVNU02003991.1, from coordinate 104,428 downwards.
TATTCAATCACTTCATTAAATGAACAACCTGCTATTCAATTCAAAAACTGCATCCAAACACACATAAAAGAGTTCAAACAACTAGGAAAACACATGACATTTTCTAAGGTAACTACTGCAATGGTTGGCTTCCTGTCTTCCAAGGATACCTGCAAACAAGGGAGAAAACAGAACAAAATTACACTAGCTGTGAAACAATGCACAAATCAAAAGAGGAAAACACATAATGTTCTGTCAAACCGCTTGATTGGGCAAACAAACTGCAAGCAGGTCCCATCTTTTTGGTGAGATGGTGGGTCGCATGGTTGACCAGAGATGCCCAGAAAATAAAAAATAAAAAAAAGATCAAATGATACCCACTCCCCACTCCCTTGTTTAGCCTAATTAAATGTGGACAATTGGTCATAATTACCGCATTCATTGTATCAATGGGATCATCTGATAGGGAAGATATTTGGGCACCAGTCCATCCCATGACAGGTTCCACCAGATGAACGGCCAAGATTACTGGAAGTGGGCCCTCACAGGTACCATTGTTAAATAGTCCAGATTAATAATAATAATAATACTATTTCATTCTATCAAGCGTCATATGACACATCAATTCAAGCATGAATTCTGAGGAACTTGCAAAAGCATCCCAAACAGAATGGAAAACATTTTACGTTATACAAAACAATCTTAAAACCATCTCAAACCTTTGCCTAAAAAGCAGTAGCGAAAAAACAGAGATTGGATCAATTCAAACATGTCAGGATGCTCCTAATAAGAGAAGGAACCATCTTAAAATAACTCGACTACTGTCCTCTTCTAAATAATGAAATCAAACCATCAACGGCCCTAAACATTCCCTAAAACTCTCCTAAAACAAGCATATGTCATGTCAAAAGTTGTTTTTATCGTATAAATTACAAAAACGAAAAAAAGAAGAAGAAGAAAAAGCTCACCTGACCCAAGCACATTGACCCTGTTGGTATGTCCTAGGCACATATTACACATGGATCGTCTAATCATCGATCTGGATAGTCCATTAGGTTCACCCCACTTTTCACAGGCAACCATTTATTGAGTGGAGGATGCTAACCTTGCACACATTGGCCTCTATTCTTGACTTCTTCTTAATTGTCAATTTGCTAAACAACAAATGGGAGGATGGGATGATTATGGTCATCTGATCAAAATGGTTCTTTGGCTACATGTTATTCAAAGTGGGCTCTATCAAATGGACGATTCATATTGACTGTTGAATCTTTGATCTGACATGTTTGTTTGCCATTGGTTGGATGGCAATGTTCCTTTGATCTGTGTAAATCTATGAAAAGTGGCACGGACCAGATAGATGGTCCAGATTGATTATTTGACCATCCTTGCATCTAAAAGCACACATTAAGAGGATACGCCCAGGGTCTACCTAAGTCAGCCCTGATGAATATTTGAAAATTGCATGCATGTAAGAAAGAAAGAATAGAGTTGTTAAACCACACAGTCCATTCATCTCTAGCATCTCCACCAAATATATAGATAACATTTAGGATGATCAGGTCCATTCATGTAGAAGGGGCACTTCATCAACATGGTCTAAATATCACAGACTACTGGCATATGACCAACCTTTGCTATTGCATTATTGATCTAATAAGCCCCATAATGGATGAGGATGTCACAAAATGCTCTCAAGTCAGAGGAACCTAGTCCTTGAATAAGTGGCCTAAAAGTAGACAATCATGGAGAAAACATAACAATGACCTACAAAAAAAGCCAACGATTGGATGGATATGATCTTAAAGTTAGGAAGATTTTTCAAACAAACCCATATATCATTTATGGTCGACTTAATAGTTCAGAATCTCCAGATCCTTTAGAAGATTTTTCAAGCAAGCCCATCTGTGGTAAGTTCCATCAAGTTAATACTTTGGATTGATGAGCCATAGGCTCCATGTCAAGAAAATAGGCACATTGGGATCATGAATATGTCCTACACCTGTACTTAATGATGACCCTATAATTTCTCAATCAACTACGCCTCATCCCAACCTTGTTAGCCCTTCTAAATATACAAATTGTTTCTGTGATAGGACAAGATAATAAGGCTTGAAAAGACCTATTAATTTCTTCCTTTCTATTTTTTAATGTTTTAATTAAAGCTTCTCAAATGTTATATGACGAGACTGGGTCACCAGATGAACTAGTATGAGTTTCATGTGTCTGTTGATCAAGTCAAGTCCCAGTTCCTGATTTTCAGATAATCAGTGTTATTTGGACATTTGGGCACATATGCCTGAGTGAGATCCTGTGTCAAAGTGTTCTAAAGTTTCTGGTAAAGCAAACTCCAAAAACCTACACATAGCAACACATCCATACACAAATAAATAATATTTTATTAAATAAATAAAACAATGAACGCATGAAAAACAAAGGACATCAGAAAATAACATTCACATAGTTCCAATAAAAATCAATTAACTACAATAATTGATTAACCAAACATCAAAAACCACATATAATCATCTCAAGAAATAGTAGCTTGTATGTATATCACTTCCTTTCTTAAGAATTAGCGATCCCCAACAAGAAAAAGGAAAACAAAAGGAACAACAAAGCTCATTGTTTATAGGTGCATGGTACGAGTGCGGCAGAAAGAACTCAAATCCAGCATGAGAGGAAGTTCTCGTGAATATAGTCCTCATGAATAATTTCTCCAACAAGAAAAGAATGGAGGCAAGCTTGAGGCCTCAGCATGAGAATCTTCAGCTAGAACAAAAGAAAGTTGCTTGGTATAAAAAATTGAGAAACATGAAGGCAAAATTCTATAGAGAATAGCTTTGGACACCTCACTTAAAAGTGTTTAACAGGAAACACTTTTTAATAACATCACTAGGACACTTGTCCATACAGATTTTTAACCATTGTGTTGTGTTGGAGTGACCTAAGTACAGAATAGTGTTCTGCAGTTCAGCACAGCAAAAACCCAAAATCATTACTGTGCGGGTAACATTGAAAACAATGCCCATACTAGTAAATATCCTCCAAAAAAGGGTCCAGAAAAACACTAAAAACCTAAAAAGATTTACTTTTTTTAGCATTATTTTCTTTCTCATATCACAACTCATACCATATAGAACCCTACTCACAGCTTGCTTATGACGAAAATGCAACTTAGCCAGTATCAATTGCAATGGCTAAATGTGCCTTAAATGGTCAAATACGCAAGCAACCCCTAAGCCGCCACAGTTTTGCGGTTACATTTGGCAACTATACAAACTAGCACCTTTACAAAGGATCCAAGGAATACTCTTAGGATGGCAGAATCCCTGCTATCTTGTGCAGCTAACTACTCAGGCATGGCCTTTTATGTTCTTGGGTGCTATGTGCTTAGCACTGTCTGGCAACTTCCCCTCCATAACCTAATTCATCTGCTCGCCCTTTGGGGCAGGCATGTAATGGTTGGGCTGGGAAACGACACACATGAGGCCATGTTGGCCTATGAGTAGTGTTAACATGAGCATTTTCCACGGCTGGTTCCAAGAGACCAGGTAAGAGGGAGGTTGATCATAAAACTTCCACCAATCTACCATTTAAAAACCAACCCCAAATTACTAAGAACAAAGATGATGAGGATTATCTACAAAATGCTACATTTGTGACAAAAGCAGATTTAGCCATATTCCTCACATATGAATGGTGTATAAAAAAATTGGCCAATTTTGGTAATTTTCTCTAGGTGCAAAGAACCAGTGCTACACGGATCCTTAAAAGGGGGAGGGGATCTTACCTCCAAAATTAATGTTTACAAGACCCATGAATTTTGAATCTCCACAGGACATGGAAGGCATCTAAATTATGACAAGGGTGTTTTGGGAATTTTAAAATGTGACTGCTAACAAACATATGGTTTGGATTTTATCTACAAAATAGCCACTCAATGGCCTACATTTTATCCACAAAAAGCCTCTAATTCACATGGATGTCTCCTCTACGTGTAGCTCACATCCTTTCCCTCTCTAATATCTCTCACCCTGATTTCTCTCCCTTCATATCTCCACATGCATTGCATATGCACCACCCCTTTCCCTCCCTAATATCTCTCTGCTAGTAGTAATAACCAATCCGTACAGTACCCATATCCTGAGAATTTGGATTTTAAGGATCTGAAGGACCCGGTCCATGCTCAGGTAACATTGGCACATACTGATGTAAAAATGTGAAATCAGGGTAAGATATCAATAAGGTGCAGATCATGAACTTCAGAAACTTAAAACACCCACCGGCAAACAACAAGCAATAAGTACGAAGTCTATTTCAGTTTACCGACATCCGGAAGCAGATTGCGTATTGAGTAACTCAGTACGCTAAGCATACTGAGTACTTTGTGGGGGCACTATGATTTATGTATTTTATCCACTCTGCCCATCCATTTTACCAGATAATTTTATGGCTTGACCCCAAAAATGAAGCATATCCAAAGCTCAAGTGGACCACACCACAGGAAACAGTGTGAATTGAACGTCTATCATTGAAAAATTCTTGGGGGCCACAGAAGTTTTCGATCAAGCTGATATTTGTGTTTTCCCTTCATCCATGTCTGTATGATATTATGAACAGGTTGGATGCAAAATAAACATCACTGTGGGGTGTGGGCTCTAGGAAGGTTTCAACAGTGGAAATCATTATTCCCACTGTTTCCTATGGTGTGGTTCACTTGAGCTTTGGATATGCTTCAATTTTGGGCTCAACCCCAAAAATGAGCTGGAAAACAGACGGATGGCGTGGATAAACCACATACATTCACGGTGGGCCCAACAGAGTTTACTCAGTACGATAAAAGCGTACTGAGTAGCTCAGTACGCAATCCGATTTCCAACAAACTAGGAGAAAACTATTAAATATTCATGCATGGAACCATGGATAGCTATAAAAGGTTGGGTAATTCTTCATTAAGTGAAATTTTCTCCAAGGCAGTGTTTGGTTTTCTAATTCCTTGTGCAATGCAAAGTAAATAAGACATCATTAAAAGAAATTGTAACCATTATATTATTTTTTTCATTATAAAAATACTAGTTTTATGGTGATTGCTGGGTGAAACAAACAATGAGAGCAAATTCATCATTGCAGTTAAGCATAGGTGATGTCACCATAGAATTACAGGGTTAAGTAATCATTTACCCATTTCTAGCCATTTACCTTTGTAATTAGAAAACCAAACACGCCCTACAAGATGCAGTCTAAGGGAAAAAAGTTGGTACCAAACTAGATTGGCATTTTAAAAAAAATAGAACCTGAAGTGAGATTTGACAAACACAAGTGCGAAGCTGAATGATTGATGCCACCCATCGAAAAAACTCAAATGACATGGATCACAAACTCTAAAACCCCAGAGGTACCATCTTCCATGCAAGAAATGAAACCCCTCGAAGAAACCTACAGAGCAATCAGTTTCTTAACCACAAGGCTGCAAGTTCAATCCCACCTTACCATGACAAGAGAAAATTGAAGGCATGTTCCATTCATAAGCTTGTAGAACACAATGGATTAGATGATACTCAACTGAGTATATGCAGTGTCCTCGAGTTTGGAGTTTGTACAAGCTGGGCCCATTGTTCAGTGATCCAAACTGCTAACTTGGTGGAGGTGCCATGGATGGACTAAGGCCCAAAAATGTTCAAGATTGGAAGATCCTAGATATCCAACCTTCGGCTTTTTTCCTGGTGAATTGAATGGTTGCCATAGTTCTTCGAAAAATATATGTGCAGACCACCAATCTAAGGGTTGGGGATTGTCAAATTGAGGACATTTTGGGCGACGTTCCATTCACAGTGGAACCTGTCATAAGTCATAATTCATAATAACAATCTGGATCAATGGACCATGGATCCCACTTTTACAAGCTGCAAACTCAAGGATGCTGTGCATATTCTTATTAGAAGATGATGATTTACTTGGGGGGGGGGGGGGGGGGGGGAGGAGGCAAAGAAAAGAAACACTCAAAAGACTCCACAACACCAAAATAAAGGGCAAAAGAAAAGAAAAACCAAAGGCTCATCAACGCCGCACCTCTGGGCCAGATTACCCAGTGCTTTCTCAAAGAGTCAAAGAAGTCCCTAAAACTTCCGGGAGCACAAGAACCCACACAAAACCGAGGGAATGGAAATTTTAAAGGGGAGCAAGAAAGGAAGGCTTGTCATAAAATATTATAGCATTCCTCTTACCTCCAAATCCCCCAAAGGGGTACATGGGGGAACACCAACCAAACGCATTTGCCACACTCTGAAAAAGGACCAATGGACCAGCAAGTGATAACATCACAGAGGGACCCCCGTTGCCCACTTGACACGGAAGAGTTCAAGAAAACCAAACAAAAAAAAGGATCCCAAATGACACTAGCAGACTAACAAAGCAAAAAAAGGTGGTCCACTGATTCCTCATCTTTCCTACACATAACACACTGACAAAAGCCACATTCCACTTTTAAAGGTTGTCAAAAGTCGAGAAATTGTTTGCACTGGCAATCGATGCAAAGGCCTCGACCTGGGAGGAATGGGGGCTTCAGATACATGCAGGTAATTGTGATAACCAGATTCACATTACCTGGAGAATAATGATTTGGAAGAAAATCAACCATTTGCCAGTTGCCACCCACTTCCAACACTTACCATCCCCTCTCGAGACATCAATGCTAACCTCGAGAAGGATGACCATGAGAGAAGCAAATCTCTTAACTCGTCATTTCTGACAGAGAGAGATTCCAAACAATCAAACCACCTAAGAACTCGTAACAATCCACAATGTTAGACGTCTTTCAAAAAAAAAAAAAAATCCACCATGTTAGACTCTTTATTAGTGGGTAAAGAGAATAAAGCAGGGAAAGATGTTGCCAACTGAAAGTCCCTGGTCCAAATATCATTCCAGAACCAGATTCTAGATCCACTACCGACAGTGTAATAAGATGCTTCTTCCTGCAAGATCCCTACCTTTTTCCATAACACAATTATCAACATAATCAGATCTCCTCCCAATTTGACTTAGCCTTCCAAACATAATACCCCACAGAGTTCACAGCACCATTGGGATTAAAAAACCACCCACCTCCCCCAAGTCGCCCTCTTTTCATGACGCATTGCTCCTCACCAAACCGCCACCACCATTTTGCAAGGAGAGGCCAATTGTTTTCTTCCATCCTGCCCATTCCACAACCCCCTTCTGCAGCCTTTGCACCTCTACCAATCATCTAAAGACTCAGTGACTCAGATCGACTTACTCAGGCCTGGGTCGAGTCAACCAGACAAGTTGGACCAAGTTGCCCCCATCTCCTAAATTAATAAGAAAAAACTTAAAATATAGAAGAACTTTTTAAAAATGAAAAATGGGTGTCAGGCAACTTTTTAAAGTTAAAATTGTTTAATACATGACCTAAATTGCAACATATGTAATTCATAACGTTGACAGTTTATCTGTCTATCTGATTGATAAACTGTAATGTATTTACGTGATAAGTGATAATTGATAAACTTGTAAATACATAAATTCATAATCAATAAACAATATGCATAATTAGCATGTATAGCTTAGATATAATTTTAGATTTATGATTGTGCAAGAAAAAGCAAAAAATGAAACACCATATGTAAAACACAACAAACTATTTTTCTAATTAAAAATATTTGTATCAAATTAATAAACATATTGAGATTAACAAGTAAACCCCATGATGCTTTCTTTCAAAATATTCAAGCAAAAATTACCTTCTTTCATTTTTCAAATAATAAAAATTTGAATTTTTAAATTTTTTTGTACAAAAATCTTTAAAAATGGCCTAAAATGCAAAATTTCTATAGGGATTCTGTAATTTAATACATAATCACTCATTTCTAACAAAAATGGAGGAAACATTTTGTAGTTTTATCTCAATTTGGGGACTGTGACAAAAGCCCGAATTTCTTCTCCAAACAACTTCAATCCACACCTAAAGTATTTTTTCTTGGGCTTAATTTAAAAGGAAGGTGCAGAGTTTTTTTTTTTTTTTTTTTTTAATTTAATTTGGGGGGTATAAAAAGACCATGTCGGCCCAGGTCAACTCACCCAAATTCAGGAGACTGACCTGAGCCCCGCACCTGTCTGAATCGGGAGATAATAAACTGGGAGATTCAGGAGGGTAGCCTTAGTAAGGAAAATTCTACCACCCCAATGGAGGGAAAATTTCATCCACTTTGCCTATCTCTTCTCAATTCTTTCAATAACAAGATCGCAAAAGAAGGGAGCTTTAGCACTAACCCAATGGGAAGACCAAGGCATTTCACTAGGAATTAAGAAACTCCACAGCATACGACCTTGGCAGAAGTGTTCACCATGTCATCCTCCATGCTCCACAACATACGACCTTGGCATAAGTGTTCACCATGCCATCCTCCATGCCAGCCCCACAAGAACATTTTTACTCATGTTTACTCCATGGCTCAACACAACAAACTCCTTCAGTGCATCTAATGCATCTCACTTGATTCCTAAAAGCCTCGCATAAAATGAGGGTATTCTCTGCAGATTGAATATGAGATATCTTCATCTTTGTTCCACCAACCCCATATCCTCTCACCACTTCAAGATCGGAAACCTTGAACATAAGTAAACTCATACCTTTGGCCACAATTGTAAATAACAACAGAGAGAATGGGTCTTCTTGACGAAGACATATTAAGCTGGCAAAAAAAAAAAAACACAGCAAAAACTTCGAATCAACATGGTCATAAGCCTTCTCCATGTCCACCTTGCATAAAAATCCCTTCTCCCCAATCCTAATTCTTGAGTCAATGGCTTCATTAACCACCAAAATGCCATATAAAGTCTGTATTTTCTTCACAATTAGCCCTTGATAAGGATAACCAAACCAAGAACCTCTCTTAACCTAATGGATAGTGTCTTAGCGAGAATCTTATAAAAACCTCCATTCAAGCCTATTAGTCTATAATCCTAGATATTTGGAGTGCCGTCAATTTTGGGAATCAAGTAATGAATGTAGTACTAAGAACCTTACTCCAGATAGCCTAGTCATGAAATACCTTCATGAAACACACGAGTTCTTCTTTTCTGATATTTCAACACTTCTGGAAAAAGAAAAGCTATAGAGACCGTTTTCTGCACATTTTTAATAAAATTCAGTTATCTTTCAAAGAAAAAAGGTTCTGCCCCAAGGCCCTATCTCTGTCCGTGTCCCAAACAACCATCCTTACTTACTAAATGTTTTACATATATAATTTTCTTTTCTTGTTCTTTGTTTTCCTTATCTAAGCATAAATCTAAAGAATAGATCTAAGCCATGCATGTTAATTATGCATATTATTTATTGATTATGAGTTTGTCTTTATGACTTTATCAGTTATCAGTTATCACATAAATAGATTGCAGTTTATCAATCAAACAGAAAAATAGAAACCGTGTCAGCAGCATGAATTGGTATTTGTCGCAATTTAGTTCATATATTAAACAATTTTTAACTTCCAAGTTGCCTAAAGCCCATTTTCCATTTTTTTTTTTAATTTCTATACTTTTTAATTCTTTATCTCACTAATTAGGGAGATAAGGGGCGACTTGGCCCAACTCTTCTGAGTTGGACTTAACTCGTTTGGATCAACTCGACCCAAGACCAAGTAAGTCAATCTGAGTCACCGAGTTTTAAACCATGCTTCCCAGGATTCGCCTGAGGGCCTGTTTGGTTTTCCAATTACAACAGTAAATGGCTGTAAATAAGTAATGATTATTTACACTTGTAATTGCATGGTGACATCACTTACACTTGACCGCAATGATGATTTTGCTACATTGTTTGTTTCACCCACAAATCACTGTAAAAATGCTAGTTTTCTAATGTGAAAATGTAATGATCACAATTTAGTTTACCTACTTCCTTTATAAGTGAATTTAACTCTCAATTAATGAGCTATAATTCCTGATTAAACAAACACCCAAAATGATAATGATGGCTCATTTACTTTGCATTTCATAGGAATTGGAAGACCAAACAGCCCCTAAAGGAATAACCATCAAGCTTTGGCCTCGAGACATCTTCTTTAGAGGCAGCTACAAAAATCAACTATAGCATCTCTAATGAAGGTCATAACTTGAAGCAATGACTGGCAGATACGAATTTTGTGAACATGATTCATCCATCTTCTGTTCGCAATCTTGTGAAAGAATGTGGTGTCTTATGATTCATTCTACGCATATTAACAGGTTAAGTATAACCCCTCATAAAAAAATAACCAAGAGGCCTAAGAGACCATGTGTTGGACATATTTCATGAATTGCTGCCCAAGAAGACAACCCCATGTATCCAAATTTTAACAAAAGAATGGGCTGTGTTGGATGATCTCTCTCAAAATGACATAAACCACGTCATTTTCCTTTCCCTTCTCTATTTTGAGAGAAACAGCCTGATGGAGCAGAGAGGGGAAAACTGAATCTAATTTAATGGAGAATTATGTTTACCAAATTGAGCTTGCAATCTAGACCTCCACATGCCCCAGCATATGCTAAGCATCCATTAAAAAATTGCGAATAGAATTTCCAGGAGTCTTCTAGTTTTGAGAGCTACAAGCATTGGAGAAACCTTCCAGTTAGAAGAAACCACACACACACACACACACACGAAGGGGAAAAAAACAATTTAATCCAGTCAAATATTCACTATGTCATGGCATCTTCCATATGTATGGCTATACATAGGTATTGTACAGTATTCTTCCATACGTATGGTTATAGATAGATATTATGTAGTCTTTCTTCTCTAATGGTGATAAATTTTATATTAAAAATGAAGCAGAAACAAAATGATGATACAGGGCAACATCCATCCCAGGCAAGTGACCCACTTGTCACTTACACAACCAAAATAAAGTCACACAACCCAAAATAAAAGCAACCCAACAAGGAAAAGAAAAAATTAAAAAAACTGAGAGCAACGGTGCTCAGTAGGATAAACCGAAATAATCAAGAGGACTAAAACATCAATCAGGAAATAATAATAAATAAATAAAATCTCCTGACCGAAACTACGATTCCCCACTCGAATACCTCCTTCCGATCATTCCTGAAATTTTGATGGGAGAGACATTCAAGCCTTGGAAGGATCCAGTCAATATGACCCAAACTACGATTGAAACCTTGTTCACAGCCCAAGCACTAGCAATTTTATGAAAAAGGTAGTGTTCTTTTTTTTTCCATCTTTAAGCCACGTGGCACTCGAGCGTTGTTTCCACTTAATCTCCTCCTCTATTAGCTGACCAGCATAGTTGAGAAAATATTTATATTTCATCAGCTTTTCTTCTAATAACTCGGCCCCTTCTGCTTTCAACTATGAAGTCTCGATGTTTCTCAACAAAGAGTCCATTTCAGGCTGTCTCTTCCCCAAAACTTCCTTTCTCCAAACCAAAATCTTCTCTATTTAATCTTAAAAAAAATATATATATATATCTTCTCTTTTGAAAGCTTGAGCTTCCTACACAGAACGAACCCAGCATAGCCATTAACCTCAGAGGACTGCCACCATTCCTTGATAAGAGAGGAGAAACCATCAATCTATAACCAAGAATTCAAAAGTAAATGGTTTGAGACCCCAATTCCCCTCCACCTCCAACAAGATGGGGCAATGGTACAAAACCGGCTTACGTAAAACACGTTGAGAAACAAGAGGCCATTTCTCCACCGTATCAAGGGAAAGAAGAAATCTATCGAGCCTCAACATGATGGCTGGAGACTGAAATTACCTAGTAATGTTAAAGTCACCTCCCACGCACCAAGGACCCCTGAATAATTGCCTGCCGACACAAACTCTGCCCACAACTCAACCCTCATTGCTACACATTGCCAGGAGAGTTAAACTTCCAACACCAAGCAGCAAACCTGTCTCTACCTACCACTCATCCTGTCTCCCTAATGATGCTCTAATGGAGCACAGTTTCAGTGGACCATCACCTTCACATTGCACTTCGGCAGCTCTGACCACAGAACTTCTGTTAAAGTCACCTCCCACGCACCAAGGACCCCTGAATAGTTGCCTGGCGACACTAACTCTGCCCACAACTCAACCCTCATTGCCACGCATTGCCAAGAGATTTAAACTTTCGGCACCAAGCAGCGAACCCATCTCTGCCCACCACGCATCCCATCTCCCTCACCTTCACGTTGCACTTTGGCAGCTCCGACCCCAGAACTTCCATTACCAATTGAAGGATGCCTCATCTCGTCTCCCTTCCAGGCACCTCCTCCAGTTTCTACAACATGATGGGAACCCTAATCTTCCCGATTGCAAATGAGATCGATTCCAGGACTAGCAATGCCTCTTCCTTTGGACACAAATCCTAGTTGAACTGGCTTTTGCCTCGTCCGCCCTTGACGGTCCAAGGACGATCGCCATCACCTCCCCACAAGGGCCCCATCATGGCAAAAGCTTTCACGAACCATAGCTCCATCAACATACCTTTAACGAAGAACCATGCTTCATCTCAAACCAAAGGGGTCCAGTCTGCCCATCTACAGAGCCCTTTCACCGGACCTCCATTGAATAGGATCCCTAAAACAGAAGCTTATCCACCTCCACCGCACTGATCTCTAGCAACCTTGATATTATCTTCAAATCATTACTTCACCTCTACAAGGGAAGTTCCTTTCACCACTTCCACCACCAAGCTCCGCCGTAGGGATTCCCCAGCTTGCTTGATGACCCTAGGATGAACTCTCACCACTGGACCCACATTGTCTTCTCTCCCCTCGCACTCTTCTACCCCACTACTTCTGATCTATTCTCTCCCCTAAAATCCTCCTTTCCAGGCTCGCCCCTCTTATCCCTCCTCTCCTTTTTCAGCTCCACCTGCTGGTTCACCAAATCTGGCCCATATCGAGCACAACGCACGGAAATCTGGCAGCCATCAAAGCTTTTCCCATGAAAATACTTTACTACCCCAAACACCTCTTTCTCCAACCGGACGAAAGCGAACCATTGCTAAATGCTAATCCCAAAACCTTTAACCCTCAACATCAACACTTCCGCCATCGATGTCAACTTCACAAAAACCCTTCTAAAGTTCACATCTATCCACTCTAATGGGAAGCCTTCCACAAAAAGAGTGGGAAGGATTGACAGTAGGCAGGATGCTCCCCCTTTCACTCCTAGCTCCGGCTTTCCACCAACCAGGGTCCATTCGCTCCCTTTCAAAGACTCCGCCGAAGCATTATTGTCCCCAAAATCTTTCCCCCGATCCACTGCAGCTTCCATCATACCAGACCCTACAACTTTCCTGAACTAAGACATCAAAAGCAATGGTTCTCCCACTACAACATCCTCACGACCACCATACAAGCATCCTCTAGATGGATTGCGCCCATCTCTTCTCCAGACTAACTCACTGATGGAAATAGTCCCATGCACCTCTCTTCTACCCGATCTTCCTCTAAAGCTTGAACTTCTAGCCACCCCATCAATTCCAGATTTTCCCCTTGAATTCTGACAATCTGTCGCTAGTGATCTTCCCCAAGCCCTCAACGAACTACGATTCCTGATCTCTCTCGAACATTGGAACTATGTTGAACCATATCGCAATCGCGGTCTCGCTCTCTCAGAAACATCCTAAGGTAACCTACCTAAATTAACTCAAACTAATCTGTAAGGAGTTGCAATAAAGAAGGCAAGAGACTGGACAATAGATAAAGAATCCTGAGACTGGAAAATAAATAAAGAATCCTGAAAGAGTATCCAACTACTAAAGGTATCCAATTTGTGTAACTGTATAGTCTCCAATGGGGGTACGCTTTGTAAAAAACCCCAAAGTTACCTCATGCAGTTTGCAAATAAATCCAAAAAGAAGCATCCAGTTGGGCATGTGGGTCCCGCTGTCCATTAATTCATACTTTTAATCATCTGATTGGATCCATCAGACCCATAGCTCAATTGGACCCTTGATTTTGCTCCAGATCTCCCATTGAGACCAAGCTGTGGTCCAAATCTACAATTAGCATCATTGGATTTATTGTGATCTTCAATCAGGACCTTTGGATTGGACTGATCTTCAATCGGGATCCTTGGATTGTTTTGATTTTCAATCAGACCTTGATTTGATGACCAGATGGTCATCCATCACAACCTTTTATCCAAGTGTTACAAAAACCCTCGAAAGGATATGTAGAAGTGTACTATTTAGCAACAGTACCACATGAAAGAAGAAAATGAACATTTGAGTCAGGTATTTCAATAAATGCAACACGCTGCTCCAATATTACAGGAATCTGAAGCGCAAGGAATCCAATTCACTCAGTTTGATAAGTTACCCAAAGTGCTACCTATCAAGCAAATGTGTTGAAACTTCTCGGACTAATATCCACACCATTCTTTAGGCACTATATGGTAGGTATATCGTCATATACCGGACGGTAACATGAGCTACTGTAGGTGTTCCTACCTATTACATTTCTATTGTCACACAGGCACAGGAAGCTAAATAGCCATGCCAACACACAACCCAACAATTCTCAGATTTCCCAAAAGCCCTAGCATATCATGCTAGGAACCTTGCAAACAAACAGTAAAACGGTCTTCTCCTCAACACCCTACCCAACAGTAACATGGCCTTCTAGTCTACAACCATAAGCAACAGCAAAGCCCTAACCCTAAGTCATAATGGTGGACTTATGCAGAAAACTAATGGCAGCTCTGGGCAGTAGATGATGAGCATTGTAGAATCATTTTGTAAGGCCATGATATTTTGTATTTCTAAGCATATAATGGATCATGAAATATTCAAAGTTCTCAACTTTCCCAGAATCCCACATTGTGTTTGACAAGATAATTGTTATCATACCTTGACTAATATATCAATTAAAAAAAAATTATACCTTGACTAACACACACGCATGCTGCGCACACACACGCACAAGCGCACATGCAAACACACACACACGTGTGTATTGTGTACACATGCATCCACATGTGTATGCATGTGTGTCCTTAGGTGCATGTGTGTGTTTGTTATTGTGCGTGTCATTCTGTGCATGTGACTGTGCTCACATATGTGGTTAGCAAAATCAACAGCACCTATTCATTATCTACCATCATCACATATGTGGTTAGCAAAATCAACAGCAATCATCGTAATATTGCCAGCATACATCACGCTCATGCGTGTCTCTGGTCTGTGTCTGTGTCTGTGTATTTTTGTGCAGTGCACACCCATTTGTTTCTCATTGTGTTTAGGTGTGCGCAAGTTTGTGTTTGTGAATGTATGATCAATGAAATCAGCGCTGTTTATTCATTGTCTACCATTATCTCATCATCATCATTTTCCATGATTGCTGCTGCTGCTGCTCTTGGTGGTGGCAAATAGATGATTGAGAGTTCCTGTTTCAAATCTTGCAATCAGCAAAACAGGATTCGTAATGCTAACCACAAATAGCTGGGACAAGGTCATGATGGAAATAGTGATGGTGATGATTGCCTACCATTATCTAAAATAAGTATGTCACACTCATCATATGCAAGTAAATCAAGTACCTTCGTACCTTTACAACTTGTCATCTGCATGTTGCAAAAGCAGCCACTTTTCCCTTTATAAAGAACACGCTTCCACAGCTGAAACTCTTTGACACTGGACATCAAGTTGATCATACAACTGCTTATATGGGATGGTGAGGGAAAAATCAAGTGTTCCACCCACACCACCAATCTCTTTGTATCCTTTCCTAGCATCATTGTTTGTGCGCACACCACTGCCAAAGCCCCCACCCTCAGTGGGCTGTTTCGTTTGGATGGTCTGACCAAACAACTGGAAAGAACCACCACCATCCTTTACTGTCGCCTTGCAGGTCTGGTTACTGAAAAGCTCCTCGCCAACGAAATGGACACTGCCCTGGCTCTTCGGAGATGAATTCTCAGAACGTGATGTGCTCCCAATGTTTAATTCTGTGGACACACAACTGACCTTTGGTGACATTTTGTTGCCAAAGAAGTTATCAGAGTACAATGAGTGATGTTGTTTAGGTATGAAGTTGGTTGACACACAAATCGGATCATGCCTGGCTCCCTGCATGCCAGCAGGAGAAGTGTTGAAATTGAACGGGGATGGATTCAAGTGGCCCGTCATCGTATTAGTTAATCCTGTCAGTGGAAGGAACATCGGGCCCCCTCCATCAGCTGGAAACTCAGAACTCTGAGGAAGTCGAATTTTCTTTGTGGGTGGAAATGGAAATTGAATCTGTGGTGTGTCAGGTACCAGTTCCACCTGCCAAGGGCTTACTCTTTTCACATTCGGCAATACATCCGGTTCATCCCACGTGACCTGATTCACAAAAGTAGCAAGATTAGTTAAGTACCTTTAGGTGTCACCCACATATATCAAAGAGCTAATATAAAGTAGGGAAAGTAGCCATCAAACGATGGTCTCGAGTTGAGATCCACCATGTGGACAAGACAGCCGAAAATCATGGTGAACAGATAACAAGAGCAATCCAATCAGTGCAATTTTTGCAAATTGAGTGCAGATAGTTGCTCTTTCTGTTACCTTCTTTTCACTCAATCATCCATTTAAGGCAGCTAATGTGATGACTAAGATGGTGTAATCATCCATTTAAGGCAGCTAATGTGATGACTAAGATGGTGTATTACTATAACTTTTTAGCTACATTGCATAGTGGTCCACCAGATGAATGATCCCAATCCACTATAAATGTGCTGCAGCCTGCATGTATGGTGAAGTGCCAAACCGAATATGAGAAACCCTCCCCAAGAAAACTTTATAAAGTAACTCTTCAAAAAAAAGAAAACACTTTATAAAATAATAAACATATATAACTTTTAAGGGTTGTTTGGATCTGAAAATGGTTGGAGATGAAATCAATTTCTGCAAATATGGTGTTTTCCAATGTTTGTATTGTAAAAAGTAGCTGTGAAAATTGACTCTCATTATTTACACTGTTCCTCGGAAAATGAATAAATTGATTTCTCCCCAAAAAGCTAATCCACAGGGATTTGTACAGTAATGAGAGATACCTCACGCTGTTGACCCTTGAGCTTTCAACATTTCCATGAAAATCAACCATGCAAAACAAACTACATATATTGTATTCCCTACCCATAGGATTCCACCTTGGTTTTCTGTTTTTAGGTTTTGGATTCTTCAGATCTAAACAGTAGAGAAACGACATATACTGTATTCCCTACCCATAGGATTCCACCTGGGTTTTCCGTATTCAGGTTTTGGATTCTTCAGATCCAAACAGTAGTACTGGGTTTATTAATTCATACCTGGAACTTCAAGAAAGAGGAAAAAAATAAAAAATAAAAACTATTCAGGTTCCTACACGGCATGGATATGAAAATTGTAATCCCAGATGTTCACAATGTAATTAGATGTCTAGTATGTCTGCAAGATTCGTAGATTCTCGACTTCCAGTTTCAAAAATAGGCCAGCAAGTTAACAAGAGCCTAGCAAAGTTGGCAGATATCTCTCCTAAGAACAGTAAAAATGAGATTGTTCATTATACAAGTAAAGCATTCCATCCAAACATAACAGCCATAACTATTGTTGTGTTACACGTATCCTAGTAATTTCAATACTCAATGCAAATGCTTCAGATTCTCTACAATGATTTACAAAATAATCCCACCTAAAGAAATAAATCTCTCATGTAAAAGTATCCTTTTGTCAACATGGAATGTATATTTGGGTCATTAAATGTTCCTGTTCGAACTAATAAAACTTCTTTTTATTTTTCTTCGAAAGGTAAAATCAACAAAACTATTACCTAACAAAAATGAAAAATTCAAGATGCCTTCTCTAACATTTCATTTCCTTTCCTGTGGTTCAGACACAAATCACTAAGTAATGGTAGTTGAAACATGTAAGCCTGCTAATTACGAAAGGAAGAAAATTATCTCAAGCAGCAAAAGGTCAAGCTCAGGTTTTAGTTCATATTTTTTGTTTGTACATTAATAGGCAAGATTTAAGAGACAAGAATGGTCAGGAAAGCAGCAGAAACTAGGTGAATATAACAGATGGAAATTCCTTTATGTTAATGGTAACTTTAAGGGTGCCAATTGGCCGGGTACCCTGCCCACCCCGATGAGCCCAACCCGGCTTTGGGACAGGCTTGGGCCTCACATGCATGGCCCGATTAATTTTTGGGTCTGGTTTTGACCTGTGTAATTTTAGCCCTGCCCAGCCTGGTGTATGTACATGTGTCATATCTTACAAATATGCCATTCCAATTCTTGGTTAGGCAGGCTGCAAGCCATACATCTCGAATATAGACCATTGGTTTCATTCATATAAAATGTCTAATTGTTTGTGAGGTGTGGCCCACTTGATCAATGGACAGATTAGGAACATCCACTAGGGGCCAGGTTGGCCAGGGTCAGGCCCAGGCCTAGCCAATTTTTTCCAAGCTTGGGCTTTGGCCTGTTGTGCTAGGCCCATGCCAGGCTCAGGCCTTGGTTCTTAAGTGTCAGGCTAGGCCTGAACCTAGACTAGCCCGGCCCAAACCAAGCCCATTGCCACCCTTAGGTA
The DNA here is from genome assembly GCA_003013855.2 of Liriodendron chinense. Taxonomy (NCBI): domain Eukaryota; kingdom Viridiplantae; phylum Streptophyta; class Magnoliopsida; order Magnoliales; family Magnoliaceae; genus Liriodendron; species Liriodendron chinense. The sequence goes on along the minus strand of PVNU02003991.1, from coordinate 85,889 downwards.
ACATATGGATATTCCTCTGGAGCCCCTCTGGAAGACGACCAGACCTTGCCCATGCATGCCAAAGCTACATTCCTCCCCCACCTCACCAACACAATAAGCTGCGACAGCTATGATACTGTAATTCACAAATCTTTTTATGAATCCAAACAAGAAGCAATAGAGAAACCTAGTGAATCATTGTGTCTATCATCTTCATCAGTATCACACATCACTCGAGCTGCCTAAAATGCATGAATATTTGGTGGTCCACCATCAATATATCATCACTGATACTTGCTTGAACATAACAATCCAATTGACAGAGTCTCAATAGCCTCTGGAGTTGACTCAAATGAACCATGGTACTCACAACATGCCAATTCTATCCAACTCAAGTAGCAAGCGCACTGGAGTGAGTACATCACATAAAAAGGACACTTGCAAAACATGGTTGAGATCAGTAGTAAAAAGCTCTAACTAAGGAATTTGCTATTCTTATGAGTCCACGGATGGTATCGCACATAAGCCTTGGTGAATCTAACCTTAATTATACAGCTTCCAGTGCCAAAATGCTAGAGGAATCATTACCGCAGCGCATAGAGGGGGAGGTCTATACAATAAAATCAATTTTCGACATAATGAAAAAGACACATCATGAAGAATCATGACAATAGAATATGTACCTAATCGAAATGCATACATTTGTCTCATTTACTATTGGGATGATGAGAAGAGATATGCCAACAGAAATCATATCCATTTAATTTTAGTCAATATATAGATGGTTAAATGCAAGTATGGCTGCTGTGATAGCAACATGCACAAGCGAATCCCAAAACAACAAGATCAATCCAATAGATTCAGACCAAGTTGTCAATCCCAAGATACCCACATGATGTATCCTATATGGGAAACAATGAAATGTGAAAACCCAATAAGAAATGCTTCATGGTGAATCACAGCACAGCATCAGCCAATCAAGACGGGATTGCAATGGGAAGTGGGCCACACTTGATCACAGCACCTCCTAAAAAGTCAAAAGCAAGTGGGCTACACTTCATTCCCCACTTCTTAAAAAGTGAAAAGCGACAGGCCGTGCTGACACCACTGCCTCCTAAAAAGATAAACCTTTTCATCCTCTTGGAAACAATGGATCTAGTCAACTACACTCTAGAGCATGAATGTTGTACGTAGAGGAAACAATCCAATGAATCAACAAACTCAATCAATAAAAAGAAACGAGCAAACAATCAAATATTTGGGAGGAATTATAATTCTCAGCCTGGTAATAATGAAAGTATCCTTGGACCCCAAGTTCATACGAGTTAGACCCACAAGAGGATGATGATCTGACTGATGGGCCCACTATGGAAGGACCATGCCCCAAAAAGAAAAGCTAAAGTGGTCTAAGTGAGGAGAGCTCAAAAGGTGAATCACGGCACACGCATGCAAGATCCTGAGCATGTACAAGCTGGCGTTCTATGTGCCCTATCTCAAAATCCAGATTGGTCAGCCCATTAGGTGGGGTACATTGAATAAAGGCTGTTGGTCATTTCCTCTCTGACCATCCATTTTCCTCATATGAGTGTGGTCCCCATCCATCTAATGAGTGGATCAGCCTGATTTATAAGCCAAGCCATGTTCAGTCAGCCCCACCCAAATCACTGGTCAAAATCTTCCACAGATGTACTGGTTCAGCACACGCCATGACTCACCTCTTTAATCTCTCCTAGCATGAATCATTGTGGCTTTCCCTGCCCCAACAGTCTCCCAGATTGAAGGATCTTAGCCATCCTAGCGAATCAACAGCCGTCTTTTTTTGGTTGAATGTAGACCATCAATGTATTTTTCTTCTTCTTTTTTTATGATAAGCTTTTGTAATTTTTTTTCTTAACCATCAATTATTTGGCCACCAATTGAAGGGCAGGGACTGTCCCATCAAGGATCCTTTTGTGCATGTGTTATCTATTCCTCAGTAGGCCAATCACATCAGTGGTCTGCATCACCAACCAATGGGCCCCACTTCTACATATTCAAGCTCAAGGATACTGCTTATGTTATCAATCTGAGGATCATATCCTCTGTAAAGCATGTACAAAATGATTCCTTGAACTAAGATCCACAGACTAGCTGTCCAAAACAGCCGCTATGAAACAAAAAACAAAAAACCAAAAAAAGGAAGGAAAGGAAATTTAAAAAAAAAAAAAAGGACCCCAGAAAATTAATGACCGGTTTAACGCCGTTAACCATTATTTAATGGCCGTTTTTGGTAACATAACACAACATAGAGTGACCACTGCAGTCACAACGGCTGTTACACCAGACATTACGACATATCTTAAACCTTCAAGCTACTTATATTTGTAAAATTTCAAGGCTGCAAAAGAACATACATGAATCTTTGAAGTGCGAAATAAAAGGTTCGTAATGACCTGAAGCATGCGCCAAGGTGAACCCCACCACGGCCCACCATCTGTAGCCCCAACAGACGACACTGTCCCCTGGTACCAAGCCATCCGTGCCGAGTCCTCCGTCTCCACCGCCATCTTAACCCTCATCCCCACCGTCCAATGCACCTTCATCGCCTCCTCCACAGCCTCTGCCCGCACCACGAAATCTGCGGACCCCACTCTCGGATAATACACGACCTTGAACGGCCTCCCTTTCCCCGCCAGCTGGACAGCCTCCGCCACCGACTCCGCCGTGGCCCTCCTTATCCCGCCCCTCAAGAACCCATCTTCCAATTCCCGACAATGCCACCGCAGATATCCTGCCCCACTGCCGCATGACCGTGCGGTCCGTCGGACGCCCGCAAAGAGCTCCCCGCTGCGGCAGTTCCTCATGAAGACTACGGAATCACCCGCAACAAGCTTCTTGCTGTTGACGAACCTGCTCCACCCAGTGGTCAGCAGATGCCGACGTGGCGTCCCACGGTAGATGTGGCGGAACTCGTAGGCCACACCATGGACGTCTCTGACCGTGATTGTCTGCACCGGTGGGTCCGCCTCGAAGTTCAGAGGGGGGAAGATCGAGTCGGCGCAGAAGCGCGGGACTGAGAATCCTCCTCCGTTGTTGGCGTCGCTAGGAGTGAGGATTTTGGCGAAGGAGACGATGGTCTTCTCCGCCGGGGTGGGGTCGGCGGGTGGTGGGACCGGCAATGGACGGATGGATGAGTGCGGGAGGGATTGAAGGCGGACACTGACGAATACTTCATCGGTGTCAGGATCAGCAAGGAAACGGACGGCTGAGATTTGACAGAGGATGAAGGGTGAATGAGAGGGGGCATTTGGAAGAGGGGTGGAAGAATGCTCAGCGTGTCCTTGGGGGAAGTAGTAGACGGTGGAATCAACGGTGGGGATTTGAAAGGAGGAGCCCGCGATGGCTTGGAAGATTTGGGGGTCGAGAGAGGTGAGGTGGGCCATGAGAGAGAGAGAGAGAGAGAGAGAGAGAGATGAAGAGGGGTTTTGAAAGGGGCTTTGGTTTTCTTATAAAAGAGGGGAGGAGTTCGTTTTACCTCTGTCGCGATACAGGTTCTAGTATTTGTCGCCGCTCACTGGAGCCCAAACTTTGATTTATCTAATGATCGGAACCGTCCATGTTGTTTTTTTTCTGTGTTATACGGAAAATTACTATGAATGGATGATTTTTCTTCATCAAAATTGAAACGAAATTTCCAGTGGTTTATATTCAACTCTAAGAATCAAAGGATGGGATAACCAGTAAAGTTTGATTATAGAGGAATATCTTATTAATGGTATTATGTAGAATATGGACGGTACAAATCATTGGGGCGTCTCAGAATGTGGACCCATTGGGTGGCAATACATGCTTCATCCTTTGTCGCGACTGAGGAAAAACGAACTCGACTGAGAAACACAAGAAATTCTAAGTGATTCGTGCGAGGAGAAATTTGAAGATTGTATTATTATTCGCGGCACACTTTGCCACCATGGCACGTTACACGTGTATGCGATCAACACCGTTCGTTGGGTACACTGAGCATCCCGCTTCCGTAACCCCCAAAGTAGGTTGTGGTCAGAAGGATGATAGCGTGGAGCTGAAAGTATGGTGGACGGTCAATAAACACTGTTTTTCTGTGGTGTAGTCCATCAGAGATTTGGATCTGTCTCACTTTTGGGCCCATATCCTAAAATGAGGCGAAAAAATTGGATGGACTGTGTGGATAAATGGTGGGTCTCAATAGCTTTGACACCATCTCGCTAGCTGCTATTGGGGTCCCTAGCCAAGTCGCGTCCCTTTTATATGGCCAGAGCCAAATAAAGTAACATAAAATCTTACGGATTGGAAGAATCTAACCGTTCATGGATGGTTGAAAGTAAAAGGTAAAAAATACCGCATCAATACATGGGCCACTCAAGGTAAGGTCCATCTTATCGACGGTTTAGAGAATCTGAGGTTTTCGGTATATGGGCCACTTGATCTGAGCCTACCGAATCAACGGTATCAGTACATGGTCAATGATGAATGGTTGAGATCATTAGCTAACATCGGCAAGAGTGCGTGAATCGCCTGTTCAATCTCTCCTGCGCGAATCGCCTCAGCCCTTCGCTGGAGCAAGCGGACACGGGCGCGACAGTGCGACCGCCAGGTCCAACAACAGGACCTGCCAACTGGCTTATGCGAGTCCCGTGTCACCGGACTCATGGCTCCCACGTGCCCCATAAGCAACACGTACAAGATCCAAGCCGTTCATCAGGTGGGCCCATTCTTTAAAATAGTAGGAACCAAAAACTAGATTGGCCCACTCATTCTGTGGCGACATTCCTTAGTTAAAAGTAATGGATGCTACGCAGGCACTTGAGAATTTAATTAGAAATTGCATATCTGCAATATAAGCAATTCAAATTAAACTGTCCAAAGTATGGGTCCCAGTTTAGATTATATCATAAACCATTAATTTCCACTTTTAATCATCTGATTATTGGATTGGTGGACATTTCTTGGACGGTTAAAAATGAAAAATATCAAATGGTCCTATTACAACAAACGGGTGTCTACAAATCAGAGGTTATAGTTATTCAACTAGTCTGATTTTCGGACCATGACTTAGAGAGACTGGGTTCCACAATTCAACCGGTTAAAATTGAGTTATTGTTTCCACGTGTACAAATTCCCAGCTGCCTGAGTATCAAGCGTCATCCTCTGCCAGAGTACCAAATAACTTCCCTCAAAAGTAATAAACTAATGATCAACGCCCAATGCAATTGTGGCCGTCCAAACATGAAGATTAGCATTCTTTTTTTTCTAAATACATTAACAAGTTGTGGTCCACCTAATGAACCGCTTGGATATCATTCACGTGTGCCAGGTAGGCACGTGTAAGCTAAGAAATCTCGATTGCTAGTGTACTCGGTGCGTCGGTGTGTACCACTTTCTTACAACATCTCCTCTCCAGATGACGAATTATGGGATCCTGATGCATTCTGACATTATTGATGTCCTGAACCTGATGCCAATGGTCCGTACAAGTGGGCCCACAGTTGGGAGTTTCCTACCTTGAGACCGTTGATATGATAACCCCGAGTGTATGTCTGATGACTAACAAATGTTCCACATTGGAAAATCCTGTCCGTATAACCTTTGCTTCTTGTTCTGGACCGTTGTGATGTTACAGCATGAGAGATTTTGAAATATCCCAATCCACGGTGAATTTCACCAGATCAACGGTCTGGATCACAAAATCATTGACTCACTGGCAGGGAAGGCACATATTTTCACTTTATGTCATAAATCCTTATAACAATTCCTGATCATTCTTTCTTCACGATTTCACATATATTTTTTCGCTGAGAGTGTTGTAATGGGGTTGACAATTTCGTGATTGAAACCATTGATTTGGTGGGTCATGATAGGGTGCCCATCATAGCAGCAAAGCAATTTCTAAGCTTTGGAATTTCTCCTGAGATATTTAAATTTTACGGTTTTTCTCCATATATTATCACAAAAATATCGCATTTTTTTAGAAAAAAATAAATATATGTTTTTGAACTTATATACATATACAAATAATAAACAATTCACAATTTTCAATACATTTCACATTAATATCTCAATAATTTCACAATAAAATCATGTAAAATAAAAATTAATAAGATTTTGAAAATCTCACGATATTAATATGATAATATTATTTAATTTATTTAAGTGAAATATAGCAAGAATTTTAAAACCTCGGCGATATTTGACAGAGCAACACTTAGAAAATCTAAAAAAGTAATGATTGCAACCATTTGTCTTCGGCTTTCCTCCATTGAATCTGAACTCTTGTATATAAGTATTTTTCCGGAGCATAGCTAGTGTGATGATCATGCATATGAGCTTAGAGAGTATAAATGTATTGTGCATTACTTGACCCGTCCAATTTAGTGGACTTCATGTATAGAGATTATCTTTAAATAATCACGATAAGTGAAAAACGCTTATCTCTGATTAATAAGCATTTATTTGTTGAATTAAAATTGTTAAATATTTTATTTTAGTCATCTCTTAAATGTATATTGATCAGCTTATTTGGTAGTTTGATCATTGTAAAGTTTTGTTTATGAGCAATCTACAATAAGACTCGTGACTTTGACGATTTAATTTAAGTTACTTGTGTGTCACATGCATACTTTTCTAAGTGACTGTATCAATTGTCAAAACTTGCCGAAGAATTGAAGTTTTTTTCTTGATTTTCATAGTTGTTTAATGTCTATTTTTAGGATGTTGAATTGAATATTAGGATCTCCAAAATCTTGAGTATGAATGCCAATGGGTCGGGTAAACCCGATTATCTACAGATCATGGAATCGAGTCCGTTAATGAGCAAGTTTGGATCCAAAATTTGGACCATTTAGGCACTAAACTTCAACTTGAATTACTGCATGGGTCGAGTCTAGAACTTTTCAAAAATCATCTAGACCTAAGCCAACTCATACCTGGTTTTTAAATGGGTTTAATTTGGGTCAAACTAAAATGGCCTCGTATCCAACCTAGTCTAGACCAATGTAAACCCACCACAAAAAGTAATTAACTACTACAAGCATGGGCCAGTCCAAATGTTTGGTTAATCAATACTAATTTGGGCAAGTTAAAAGACCAAAAACCCTAGATGAGATCTAATAACCAATACTAAACTCATCTTAAGTTGGAAATTCAAATATTCATCTTGAGTTTTGGAGTAAAGAGCACAAAAGCGCGAGATCTAGTCCATCCATCAAGTTCATTTGACCTTTTATTATGTTTTTACAAAAATAAATCTAGTCCACTTAACATCTAGTCCTCGATATTAGAAATGGATGGATGTGTCTAGAAAACTTCAACCAAGTTTTTCAGAGTTCTATAATCGTTTTACAAATTATAGCCCACCTAACTAGTGGATCAATCTTTTTTTTTTTTTTTCAATACAATGGTTCCTTTCTAATGGATAGATTGGATCTCGTACCTAGCATGGGAGAAAATCATGTGAGAACATTATTTGTGTAAAAACTCTTTGTAATTTTTACACCTTACCCATTAGATAAATGCTAGGGTCCCATTTCTCCTGTACCTAAACTAGACCCATTAAATAAATAAGTTGTTTTTATTTGTAGTATTCATTTACCTAAACCCAACTTAGACTCGACTTGAATTTTAATAGTTAGAGTTAAGAGCAAAAAATTTAACCTAATTATTAAATGGTCTAGGTTCAAAACTCCCCTTGTGCCAATAACTAAACCCTAGAGTATTCCCATCCATGGTGTAGCCCATCGAACCAACAGTTTAGACGACTAGATCATTGAAGATGGTTGCCATGTCTTCATATCATTATAGAAGCCTACTATTGATCATTTTTACGCGATGAGTAACCGCATCATAGACCACTCAAGTAGACACGTCTAACAACTTTAATTTGCATAGAGCCTAAAGATTAGTGGTGGTGGGTTTTCTCAAATGAACGGTTGGGATTGACCAATTGGGTAGATTTTTCGACCACATATTATCTTGCACACATTTGACACATCTTCATAAGAATGTTCAACAAAGTAAGTGATTGGAAATTAATATTTCTCCGACAATAACTATCATTGAATAGTAGATCATACATGACCTCCCTCTTTATTTTATTTTATTTTATTTTTTATTTTTTTGGGTTAGCCATGCAACGCACACGCTGTTAGATGCGCAATGCACCCACCCAGTCAACCACACAATGCTCCCACCCACTGGTGGGGTTAGTGGGTTTCAAACCCAAGACCAGTAGTTGAAACGCCCAGGCGTCTACCAGCTGGGCTAGCGGGCAATCCTCACCCCCCTCTTTATTGAGTAGTCAACATGTCCATCACTTTATATGGTTGTCCACGCACCCTCAGTAGACCTGATTAGATTTTACTAGTTTGGATCCATTTTTCAGGCCCATTTACAAATTGGGTCAGGTTTATGTCCACTATTTTAGACCTCGGTTAACAATCAAGTCTAGTCGGGCTTAGAATGGGTCCACCATCTTGGATCCTATTAAAATCAAGTTAGCTCTAGTTAACTTTATTAAGTAATGTTCTCTCCACACAGATAGCTTTTGGCAATTAATCTAAGAAATATACATAAATTTCTAATTTAAAAAAGGAAATGGGATGTATATCATTTATTTCATGTAAGTAGACTCCTCTAACAACAACTTTGATTAAAAAACCTTTATAACAAAGGCTTTGTGGAGCTCGTTGTTATGGCTGTGTGACATTTGCTCTATACATTTATTGCAACGGATCATATGATGACGTTAGCCTAAAAAATGAGGTAGTTCTAAAACTTAAGTGAACATAACTAGAAAAAGTGGGGATGAGTCCTCTTGCTCTCATCACAGCTGTACCTTTTTCCTGTCTGTTTCCATTTTTCTCTCATTGTCTCATTATGTGTTGGAAGCACCATAATCCTTACTATATATTAAATACATCTTATACTAATGAAATAAAGTATGTTGTACTAATGAAATAAGGTTTGTTAAGCCATGTGTGTGTGTGTGTGTGTGTGTGTGTGTGTGTGTGTGTGAGAGAGAGAGAGAGAGAGAGAGAGAGAGAGAGCTCATTACATACCATGCATGTGTCAAAGTGGTACATGCACATTCGATCTAATCCATTCATTAGTTAGGCCCAACCTTGCAATGCCTTCATTAGATATTGACTTGGACCTTCACTAAACTTGTCCTAGGATTAGACCTTAAAAAATGAAACATGAATTCTAATGGATTAAATCAGGCGAATCTAACTAAAGCGGATTGAGTACTATGTGACTAAACACACTACGGCATACCAGGCAAGCATTATGAGGCCTACTATGATGTATGTGTCTTTTCCACGCCATTCATCCACTTTACTAGTTAATTTTAAGGCATGGCCCAAAATTGAAGAATATCCAAAGCTCAAGTGGACTACACCACAAGAAACAATGTGAATTGACAATTGAAAACTTCCTGTGGCCATAGAAATTTTAAATAAAGCTGATTTTTGTGTTTTACCTTCATCCATGTCTGTGTGACCTTGTGAAAAGGTTAGATGACAAATAAACATAATTGTGGGCCCTAGAAAGGTTTCAACAGTAGACGTCATTTTCTATACTATTTCTTGTGATGTGGTCCACCTGAGCTTTGGATATGCTTTGATTATGGGCTCATGCCCTAAAATGATTTAGAAAAATGGATGGACGGTGTGGATAAGACATATACATCCATGGTGAGCCTCCACAAAGTTTACTCAGTATGAAGTTTGTTTTCCAATCTAACAATTATGTGGGCCACTTAGGATTTAGAAATTTTTGAGTAGTTGTCCATTGTTTTCTATGGTGTAGCCCACCTAATCATGGGATAGACCAGATTTTTGCGGCATCCCATCATTGTGGTGGCACTCACCTTGGGTTTGGACAACAAACACATAATACATGGGCCCCAAATAAGCAACAATGTATGAGGATGTGAACAGGCAAGATACACAATTTAAGATATGAGATTAACACTAAGGTTTAAAATATCTAAAAGTCACAATATTCCTACCAACACATAAAAAAGAGAAACAATCCGTTCCTCTAGTAGCACTATAAATTACAGTGCTCCTAGTTTCACAGCATAGGTACAATTTGAAGCACAATTGACAAATCTCAACCATCCTTTAGGTCCATAATACATTTCATGGATGATGGTTGCTCCAATGCATCTCGATGAATTGCAATATAATACCTCAAAACTTTAGCTCTTCAATCTAGGTTATCTTCCAATGATCCAAACCTTCCATGAATATTTTTAAAGTGGAAAATCAATAAATAAAAGCTCTCAATTGGATTATTCCAACCCTTCAATGATTTGGCTCATTTTGGTTTCAAAAGGAAGGGTCATTATAAGCTTTGTATAAATAAACAACATGAGAAATTTTTTTCAAGCATCCCCCATCTAAGGGGAACCTATCAGATAAATAATATGGGTCATTGAAAAAATCCAAATCTAATAGCTAGAGTCCCAATGGATCTTATTGCAATGAGCCAGGATGTATTTAATCAACCCTCTTCATGGTTGCCATAGAAAAATTTGTTGGACGTTGCAAACCAAAGCAACCATTAACCAACAACCGTTATAACTAACGAGTTTTAAAGAAACTGTAATAGCTAAACTTACATTGAAGAATTTGTAATAGCAGAACTTTAGGGAGAATAGAGTTCAATATGTCTTTATTCCTACATGTTTACGTTCATGTATAAAGCCTATAAAAGGAGTGTTATGTAGTCATTGTAAGATAACTCGATCAGAAATCCAACAATAAGATATTTTGTTTTCTTCCTACTTGTTTTGAATTTTCTTTCTAGGCTTTGTAAAGCCAATAGTGGTATTAGAGCCACTGGTCTTAGGTTCCACATTCTATAGTCTAGTAAAGACAGCCACCTGAATTCAACCTTAAATTTCGAAGTTGTCAAAAGACAATTATGAAAATTGGTGTATACAAATGAAAGCATTATTTGGGTCGCAAGATTTATGGGAGATTGTCACCAATGGGTATGTAGAACCCATAGTCGAGAAAGGAGCATATACCATAGAGCAAAAAACGGTCCTTAAAGGCTAGGGGAAGAAAGACAAGAATGTGGTATTCATACTCTATCAAGGGTTGGATGATTCAACCGTTGAAAGGATCATTGACGCGGTGTCAAGTAAACAAGCTTGGGATATCCTAAGTACTATCTTCAAAGGGGTTGATCATGTAAAGCAAGTTGGACAACAAATTCTTAGAGCCGAATTCGAGGCAAGTCACATGAATGAGGTGAGAGCATTTCCAATTAATTGTCATTGTTAATAACTTAAAAAGAAATGGTGAAAAGATTAAAGACATTTGTGTAGTTGAAATTGTTAGTGCACTTTTCTGTGGCATACTAGTGCACCTTGTTTGTCAATTACTTAGGTCAGTGAGTCTAGTGTCGGTTGAGCTTAATGAAGATGAAGACCAAAGACTCAAGTGGCCCTGCTGCATCAAGGAAGAAGAAACAGGTAAAAGTGATGCCTTGGTGTGCCTTAACCTTGACCAAAACCTAACCCATAACCTCTTAAATGACGTGGACCAACTAGGTATACCTTTAGTCATCATCATTAGTCTTAGAACTCCATGAAAAACATGATAAATTAGACTAATTAAAGAGGTGGAAGCTGCTGTAAACAAAACAGCTCAAAACAGCAGTTTCCGATTGATCTCCGATCAATCGGACGTTGGCTCCGATAGGACTTCGATCAATCGGACAGAAGCTCCGATTAATCGGACAGAAGCTCCGATCAATCGAAAATTTTTCCAGCAACCTTGAAAATCCACTGGACATATTTTCGATCAATCGGACAGTCTTCCGATCCATCAGAAGGGGTCCGTCCGATCAATCGGAATATCTTCTAGAGACTTCACTGGATAGATTTCCGATCAATCGGACTTGTCTCCGATCAATCGGACAGGTCTCCGATCAATTGGACGTTCTTCCGATCAATCGGAGATGCGCGAATCTGCCCGTTTTTTTACCGTTGGAAGAAAATCTATTTAAAATGGGGGATTCGTTTTTTAGCTATGAGAGGGGATTTTGAGGAGATAGAAGCCACCACTGTTAGAGATCATTAGAGGCTCTATTCCAAACCCAAAGCAAGTCATTCTTCTTGTGTTTTCATCACAAGCTTGGGCCATTCAATGGCATCTTGAGAATGAACTTGTTCCCTCTTGATTCCTAGGGTTTGGACACCTTGATGATAGTTAAATCCTTTGTCTAAACACTACCTAGGAGTCCAAATAGGTGTATTCCTCTAGGAAACCCATTTCCTACCATTTGTAGAGGTCTCACCATTCCCTAGCACCTTGGGCATCTCCAATGGAGCATCACATGCAAGGTAGCTGATCTTGGAGTTGAAGCCTTGGCAAAGCAGCGGCGTAAAAGATCGGGGGAGCACAAGGGGAGCTGATTCAAGCACGGGAGAGCGAGAAGAAGCAACCCAAAGCGGCGCTACAAAGGGGCTCAATCCGACAAGTAAGGTTGTCTTGTTAGGAGTTCATCCACTCAATTCCCTGTGGGAGTTGAGTGTAAAGTTTGTTTGACAAACTCGACCAAGGGTCGTTAGCCGATCCTTGGCCTATTAATTGGGCCTAAAATCTAGGGACGTTAGCCGCTCCTTGGCACGTTAGTCGGGCCTAAACAAAGTCTCCAAGGGGGAGCCACCAACACGGGTGCAAACTTGTAGGTTGGGAGGAACCTGTAAACTCCCCGGTTGGGTGGATCCGAATTAAAACACCTTGGTTGGGAGGAACCAGATTTAAACTCCCCAGTGAATGCCGGTGTGCTCAAAGGGGTTGAGTACTTGAACCGGGAGTGGAGTAGACAAGTAGTCGAACCACTATACATCCTTGTGTTTGTGATTGTTCTTGAGCACTTTTTTCTTTCTGCATTGCATTTAACTTGTTAATTATGAATGCTTAGTTAGGAATGTATGCTAGGCACTTGATAGGCACATACACACTCACAAGATGTACTTTCACTACCTCATGTTGACTTGAGCATTTCTTGATCCATCCTCTCTAGTCCACATGAGTTGTTTAGACTAGGTTGCTGATTGAACTTATCGTTTGCTAGTCTCTTGATTGGACTCACTTAGGCTTGGAAGCCGAAGTGTTAATCGCTTACGTAGCTTAAATTGTTGAATTGTTTAAGTAGGTGAAAAGAGTTTTAAAAAGGTCCTAATCACCCCCTCCTATAGGTTTAGCCATAATTCTAGTTGCTCCTCAAGCTTCCGCACGCGTATACATAGGGTGTCGTGTTAGGCTACCCGACGCAATTTCAGAAAAAATTCTACGATCCCTCACAACCAAGTTTGAACATGTAGTTGTGGCTATTAGAAAGTCAAAAAATCTTGAAAAACTCTTGCCCTAGGAACTAATGGGATCGTTGCAAGTTCATAAGCAACGGATGCAAAAGAGTACCAGTTCCATGGTAGTAGAACAATCATTGTAGTTAAAATTGACTATAACCAAGTAAAAGGCTAGTCATGAAAATTCACAACATAGTCGTCGTATCAATAGTAATCATGGAAGAGGCCGAGGGCAAAGAAATTAATTATCAAGGTTATGGCTAAAACCATCAGAAAAATACCAATTACCATGGAAGAGGAATTAGTAAAGGCAGATCCATGCATAGGCATGGGAAAAAAATATTCAATGTTACAATTGTGACAAGTTTGGTCATTATGCCTTAGACTGCTGGAGCAAACCAGTAGATCAAGATGAGCATTCCAATTATGCAAAAGTATCAAATCATGAAAAAGAAAACTCCACACTTTTTCCTACACAAGAAGGGACGGGTGATCAACAGGACGTGTGATATCTCAACTTTGGAGCCAGCAACCACATGTGTGGAAAGAAGGAATTCTTCATGGAACTTACAGAAGATCTTCATGGCAATGTAAGTTTGGGAGACTCCTCAAAAGTTCTTATTAAAGATAAAGAAAAAATCAAAATTTATCAAAAAGATGGTGCACCGGAATATATCTCAAATGTGTATTATGTGTTAAACATGAAAAGTAACATACTTAGTGTTGGCCAACTTTTAGAAAAGGGGCATGTAATACATATGAAGAACTTCTCTTTCTTTGAGAGATGCACATGGGAGACTTATTGTATAAGTTCAAATGGCCAGAAATCATATGTTCCCACTCCACATTAATATAAGATTTGAAAAAAGCCTCCATGAATTTGTAAACAATGAGTCATGGAAGTGACACCTTTGCTTTGGGCATCTCAATTTCAACAGCCTCAAGTTATTATCCAGGTCAAGCATGGTACATGGCTTGCCGACAATCGAATGTCCGAAACATATGTGTGAGGCATGCACACTTAGCAAACAACAAAGAAATTCTTTTCCAAGTGGGAAGTCATGGAGAGCAAGAGCACCGTTACAATTGGTTCACACAAACATTTGTGGACCATTAGAGACAACTTCTCGTGGAGGTAATAAGTATTTTATTACTTTCATCGACGATCCCAATAGAAAATTATGTGTGTATTTTATTAAAGAAAAATCTGTTGCTTTTATTGTCTTTAAAAATTTCAAAGCTCATGTTGAAGTTCAAAGTGATTGTAAAATCAAAATACTCAGATCTGATAGAGGTGGCAAGCACACCTCAAATATGTTTCGAGAATATTGCAGATAACAAGGCATCAAGCAGCAGCTTATAATAGTTTATACACCACAACAAAATGGGATCGCAGAACGAAAAAACCGTACTATTCTCGATATGATGAGAACCATGTTCAAAGAGAAAGGACTGTAAAAGAATTTTTGGGCAAAGGTTGTTGCATGTACAGCCTACTTGCTAAACCGGTGCCCTACAGAACATGACACCTCAGTAAGCATGGAGCGACTAAAAACCAAGCGTGGCACACCTAAAGATCTTTAGGCGTACTGTATATGATCAAGTATCAGAGGCGAAAAGGAAGAAGCTAGATGATCATGGAGAAAAATACATCTTTATTGGATACAACAAGGACTATAAAACTAGCTTACAAACTCTATAATCCACTTACTAGCAAAGTAGTGGTAAGTAGTAAGTAGAGATGTGGTCTTTAGCGAAGAGGCATGAAAATTGAATAAAGAAAATACAATAAAAGAAGCTCAGTTCGAGGAAGAAGAATAAGAAGATAATTATGAAAGTTTGGAGTAAACTATCTTAACACCACCTCGTGCTCACAGAAGTCCAGAAGCACTATCCACTTCTTCAGGGACCACTTCATCAACTATCTCTTCAATGAGTACTTCATCAGCTTAAAATTCAGCTAGCTCCTTCTCATCGTAACACCAATCAAAATGAGGAGCTTAAAATAAATACATGAACAAATTGAAGAAGCAAATCTTTTCTGTTTGTATGTAGATCATAAGCCACTCACTTTTCAAGAGGTCCATGTTGATTAACCTGAAGGCTTCGTTGTGAAAGGAGAAGAGCACAAAGTATATCGTTTGAAGAAAGCCCTATATGGACTAAAATAGGCTCCACGTGCTCGCAATGCATGTATTGATAGTTATATTAAAAAAATGGCTTTGCCAAATGTCCATACGAACATGCAGTCTACATTAAAAGGAATACTCGTGGATAAATGTTTATAACATGCCTTTATGTTGATAATTTGTTATTTATAGGAAACAATCAGCAGATGTTTCATCAATTCAAACATTTTATGTTCAAAGAGTTCGAGATGACTGACGGCGGACTCATGTCCTTCTTCCTCGGCATTGAAGTAAAGCAATAATCAGATGATATTTTCATTTTTCAAAAAAAAATACAAAGGAACTCGAAAAATTAGAATGACCAATTGTAATACTATAAATATGCCCGTTTCAATGGGCTTAAGATTGATAAAAGAAGGAGAGGGAAGAATTGTGGATCCGATTTTATTCAAGAGTTTGAAAAAAAATCTCAAGTATCTCACAGTTACAAGGCCAGATATTATTTATAGTGTTAGACTTTTGAGCAGATATATGGAAGCACCAAAAGAATCTCATTGGGTGCTGAAAAAAAAATCATAAGGTATATTAAAGGAATCATGGATTTTAGTCTTTTCTATTAGTATAATGATGAAGCAAAGCTATATGGATATTCAAATAGTGATTGGGAGGTGATCAAGATAAAAGGAAAAATATCATAAGATATGTTTTCTATCTTGGATCTACCGCTTTTACATAGATCTCGAAAAGGCAGAGTATTGTTGCATTATCGACACGTGAAGTCAAGTATGTGGTAATATCATCGACTGTTTATGAAGCGATATGGTTAAAGAACCTTATGAATGAATTGGAACATCCACAAGAAGAGTCCACAATTATATATGTGGATAATAAGTTTGCTATAGAACTTGCCAAGAACCTAGTGCAACATGGAAGAAGCAAGCATATTAATATCAGGTTTCATTTCTTATGACATCATGTAAGGCAGAAGACAATAAAACTGGCATATTATAATACTACAAAACAAGTGGCCGACATCTTTACAAAGGCCTTGTCGACTAATGCATTCAAGAGATTAAGGGTGAAACTTAGAATCAAGATGCTTTTGGTAGGGCTGTGCACGGTTTGGTTTTGAGGGAAAATATCCAACTGAACTGACTTAGTCGGTTTTGAATATTTAACAACTGAACCGATCTGATGAACTATCACCAACCGAACCGGATAAATTCGGGTCGGTTCGGTTTTGTCGGTTTATCGGTTTGGGCCTTAATCCAAAACTTTTGTGGCCCATTAAATGCTTTTAACGGTTATTCATCATTGTTTCCAATGGTATTGTTTACTTGATTTGGATCTTCTCAAGGTTTGAAATCATGTCCTAAAATGATAAACTAAAATAGATGAACGGAATGGATATACAAAACATACATTAAGGTGGGCTCCACACAGTTAGGATAACACCCACTAAGATGTTACCCTAATTCGCTCCCTCACTGTGCTGCAGAGTCCGTGTCTACGTAAAATTTCTTTACTTGACATGAGGTAATTGGTAATGTAGTTTAAATGGGCCCCAATATCATGCATGTTAAAAATTCACTCTAACTAGCAAGTGACTAACCCAATTTTAGGCCTAAAGATGAGAAACCAATGCCATCTTTGATACAGGCAGACCACACGATTGGAAATAGTGTATAGGCCACATTACCCTCCAAACTCTTTTAATTTTCTTAGTGTGGCCCACTTGAATTACAGATAAAGATAATATTTCAGTCTTGGGCCTAACTTGGGGTGGCACCCTTACTGGTTAGAGTGGATTTCACGAAAAATTTTGAAGTGGAGCCAACCTCAACTCGTCACACACACACACACACACACACACATGTATATCGGTTCGGTTCGGTTGAAAACGGTTTATAATTTTCACATACCGACAACCGAACCGACACTCTCGGTTTTTTATATTAAAAAACTGACCCAACCCGAAATAGATTGGAAAACCGACTGAAATCGATCGGTTCAGTCCGGTTTGGTTGGTTTTTTTAACAACCCTAGCTTTTGGTTTGAAGGGAAGTGTTGGAGGTTGCAAATTACCAAAGCGGCCAGTAACCGTTATAACAAGCAAGCTTTAAAGAAACTGTAATAGCTAACCTTACATTAAAGAATATGTAACATCTGAACTTTAGGGAGAATAGAGTTAAATATATTTAAATTCATCTTTATTCCTACACGTTTATGTTCATGTACAAAGCGTATGTAGTCATTTTAAGATAACTCAATCAGAAATCCAACAATAAGATATTTTGTTTTCTTCCTACTTATTTTGAATTTTCTTTATAGGCTTTGTAAATTAAGCCAACAAAATCATGCCAATCAAATGATCATATCCATCCATAAGTTGGACATCCTTTTTATAGGCATCCATTTACTAAGTCATGGATGGGATAGGATAGCCTCATAGAAAATGTTCTTTAAAACTAGGAGCAATCCTTGATGAGCTCAAATAAAGTTGGTTATTAGATGATTTTCTTCTTTCTTAAATCTCAGGGTGAGTTTGATGACATGTATTCAAAGAGATTTATGAGGATTTTATTTTTCGAATCATTTATTAACAATGGCCTTAAGGGAACTAGATTTCAAATGAATTAAAATTCTTCAAAAGAATCTTTTTCTTTCTCTCCCACCTTAAGGTTGTTTGCAAAATCCACTCGATTTCACATGTTACAAAATTCCACTAGATTCTACAGGATTTAAAGTCTACATTGTCAAATGAGCCTCATGGGCTTGTTTGATTTGCAGCAATTACCGTGAATAAATGATAAATAGGTAAGTTTCACGTGTTTAGAATAGAGGAGGAATTCCACCTTGAAAATTATGCTGAACTCAACCTCATTCAAGACAAAACTCCATGAGCCCCATTATAATGTATGTGTTATATCCATGCCGTCCATTTATTTTTCATATCATTTTAGGGCATGAGAACAAAATGAGGTAAATCCAAAGCCCAATTGGACTACACGAAAAAAAACAACGGGGACTGAATGCCTACCATTAATTCTTTGGGTCTATAAAAGTTTTGGACCAAGTTAATATTTGTATGTTCCTTCGTATGTCTTAGGACCTTATCAACAAGTTGGATCTCAAATAAACATCATGGTGGGCCCAATGTAGGTTTCAATGGTGGGCATGATTATTCCCATTGCTTCTAAAGGTGTGGTCCACTTTGCTTCTTATGGTGTGGTCCACTTGAGCTTTGGATCTACCTCATTTTTTTGTTCATGCCCTAATACTATATAGCAAAATGGAATCCACCTTATTTTTCGAGTCATGACTTACTCCAAAAGGTATAGTTATCACCGCCATGCAACCTCCATGCCAATGTAATTTTTATGATAAGTAATTAATGCTGAAAATGGTCAAATTCACATAAATTACTTTGAATCAAACAACCTAATGCAACTACTTTACATCATGCAAGTAATTGTTGGGTGCGTTGTACAACACTTTAGGATCTTACTCCCCAATTACGTGAATAATGTAATATGATAATGTAATAAACAAGATCAAATTATCAACCATACGAACACATAGGATTTTTACGTGGAAAACCCTCAAAGAGGTAAAAAATATGAGACCTCGTCCAGAGAAAACAATCCACTATGTAGAGAATTGTTTATAACCTTGATCACAAGCATAACCCACTTGAATCAAACCTTCTTCATCCATGCAAGAATGGATAACAATAAAAGGAACTAGAAAATGAGAGATCTCACCAAGCACGAGGATGTAGAAGAACCTGAGATACCGACTACGCTGTGATCACCTTCACCAGCAGAAATCTCCTTTTCCTGCAAGCTTTCTCTCTTTATTTCTCTTCCTCTCTTCCTTGCTCTCTCTCTCTCTCTCTCTCTCTCTCTCTCTCTCTCTCACCTTGGACATGTAAACCTCATAATAGGATGCTTAGATCTCGAATTTGAAGTCAATATATAGCCCCATACAAGAGTTAGACACAAATCAGGTAACTGCATAATCACAGTACGCGCGTCGTCGGGTGCCCGACTAGACACTATCGGGCGCCTGATAATGGGCAAGACTGTCTAATGACTTCTGAGAGAAAATCTATCGAATTTCGGTCACCTAACCCAGCATGGTCGGGCACCCGATCTGGGCTCCAGGCGGCTGATGACCAACAGTCGAGCACCTGGTAGTCTTCAAAACTGTCTAGGGACCAACTGCTTCTTTTAGGTGAATTTTGGTCACCCAACACTGATTGGTCGAGCGCCCAATAACCCTCAGGCTGCACTATCTCTCCTCAACTCCCGAGTAGAAAAATCCCATCAAATCTCCCCCTTCCGACTCAATAAAGATTCATCATCTTCAAGCCATTTAGGCTTCTACAAGCCTTAAATCTGCCCTTAATCAAACCATTGGTTATCATGTCTGACCTGTTATCGTTCATATGGAGCTTCTCAAGCTGTAACACATTCTGTTCCAATGTATCCCTGATCTAGTGATACTAAACCTTAATGTGTTTTGACTTGGAATGCTGACTTGGATTCTTGCTTAAGTGTATTATACTCTGGCTATTGCAAAAGACCACGTGCTTCTCCTGCTTTAGACCAAGTTCCTATAGGAACCTTTTCATCCAAAGCATTTCCTTACATTCTTCTGTGGTTGCGATATACTAGGCCTCTGTCGTGGACAATGCTATACACTTCTATAACTTGTTCTACCAAGAGACCGCTCCCCCTACAAATGTGAACATGAATCCCGATGTAGACTTCCTAGAGTCTATGTCACCCGCTATATCTGCATTCGTGTAGCCTTCTAACACAAGTTTTTCATCACCATAACATAAGCTCAACCCATATAAGCTCCTCAGATACCGTAGTATTCACTTCATTACTGCCCAGTGTTCTTCGCCAGGATTAGTAAGACCAGCTGACCACACCAACTGTATATGTTATGTCTAGGTGCGTACATACCATAACATACTTCAAACTTCCTATCGCTGAAGCGTAGGGTATCTTCTGCATCTCATCCACTTCGTCATTCATCTTGGGACATTGTTTGTCACTCAACTTGAAGTGACCATCTAGTGGAGTACTGACTGGCTTCGCTCCGTTTATATTGAACATCTCTAGGATTTTCTAAATATACCGCTCTTCTGATAACCAAAGCTTTATGCTACTTCTATCATGGGTGATTTTCATTCATAGAATCTGTTTAGCCAGACTCAAGTATTTTATCGCAAACGACTTGCCCAACTCCTATTTTAGTCTGTCAATTTTTTTTTATGTATTTCCCATGATGAGCATGTCATCAACATATAATAGTAGAACTATGAAATCACCATCTGAGAACCTGCATGTGAACACACAGTGGTCCGACTTCGTTCTGCCATACCCCTGCTTTAACATGAACGAGTTAAACTTCTTGTACCATTGCCTCAGAGCATGTTTCAGCCCATACAAGCTCTTCATGAGCCTACACACCATATGTTCCTTGCCCTCAACTTTGAACCCTTCTAGTTTATGCATATAGATCTCTTCTTCTAGGTCACCATGGAGAAAGACAATTTTAATGTCTAACTGCTCTGTCTCCAAATCTATGTTAACCACCAACCCAAGTAACATCTGAATAGATGTTATCTTTACCACCGGTGAGAATATCTCGTCGGAGTTTATTCATTTTTTCTGACCAAACCATTTCATAACAAATTTAGCCTTAAACCTCATTTGTGAATTCTTCTGCTTTATCTTCTTTCTGAACACCCACTTGTTGCTCAAAGCTTTCTTGTCTTTAGGCAATTTCACCATATTATAGGTGTAGTTCTTATGTAAGAATTCCATCTCCTCTTGCATAGTTTTTAATCACTCCCCCTTATACACGTCGGTTAAGGCCTCATAGTAATCATTTGGCTCTCCCTCATCGGTAAGCATAATGTACTCATGCGGTGAGTACCTCTTGGATGGATGTTTATCCCTAAATGACCTCCTCTCCTGTGGCTCAACAAGATGATCATGTGGGGGCTGCTCCCCGACTCATCTTCTATAGGAACTCCCTCGTTTACTGCACCTTACTACACTCCCCTGTCATCAGGCACCATGGGAGGAGTGATTGGATCTATGTTTTCCAGCTCACCTAAACTGGGCTCGGTCTTCTCTGGCTTTCCAATGTCTTCTATACATTGATCTATAAAGAAAACTACATCTCTGCTCCTGACGAGCTTCTTCTCGATCGAATCCCACAACCTATAACCAAATTTTTTATCACTGTACCCCAAGAATAAGCATTGCATGATCTTCATATCGAGCTTGTACCTCTCGTCCTTTGGTACGTGAACGGGTGCCCGGCATCCAAACACCCTGAGATGATTGTAAGACACATCGCGTCCAGTTCACACTTTCTCAAAAACTTCTCCATTCAACGGGGTTGATGGAGATCTATTTATTAGATACACCGCATTATACATTGCTTCTGCCCAGAACTTCTTACACAACTTCGCATGGGATAACATGTATCTAATTCTCTCCACAATGGTGCGATTCATTAGCTCTGCTACACCATTGTACTAAGGGGTATTGAGCACCATCTGGTCATGCCATATACCCAAGGTCTTAATATACTCATGAAAAGTCTCAATATATTCACCTCCATTGTTAGTGTGGATGCACTTTAATGGTCTACTTATCTCTCTCTTGACCATAGCATGAAACATCTTAAACACACCAAAGACTCCATCCTTATATTTCAATGCATAAACCCAAACCCTCCTAGATGCATCATCTATAAATGTAATAAAGTACAAAGCCCCACCCACCTAAGGTTTTTGTCCTCATTGGACTACATACATCAAAATAAATCAAATCTAATGCATGAGCTTTATTAACATGAGAAGCATTTTAAATTCTATGTTGTTTCCCTGATAAACAATCAATACAAGTTTTGAAAAGTATAGCTGTCATCTCTAGAAGAAGTCGCTTCTTCGCTGGTAGCTAAAGCCATTTTCCGCTCATGTGGCTGAGCCACCTATGCCACATGTTCATCGTTGAATCTTCCGCTATATTCAACTCACCCTCGCACACACTAACACTTGTCTTGTAAAGGGTGTAACACGTTTTTCCTCTCGCTACGACCATCAAATCGTTGATGAGCTTCCAGTGCCCTCTAACAAACTGGCTTTCATAGCCAGTATCATCCAGCCTTCCAGTCGACATTAAGTTGAGGTGAAGGTCGGGAATATGCCTCACATCTTTTAATACCAATATGCAACCCACGTCGCTATTCACACAGATATCACCGACTCCCACAATCTTAGATATTCTAGAGTTTTCCGTCTTCATGGTACCCAAGTGAGGTAGGGAGGATGTGGTGAGGTCGATCACCATCTTCCTCACAGGATAACTACCTTGAATCCACAAGGATCCATGGACTCCTCAACAGGGCTTCCTTGAATCCACGAGGAAAAATCTCAAATCCACGAGAAAAATTGGTAAAAATCAGAATTTTATTAAATAATAATATGAAAATTAATATTAAAAATGAACTTAACAACTTTGCATACCCTTAAACAAACCCTAATTTGTACTTACTAAAAATGGTAACTTTTTCAAAATAAAAAGTTACTAAAAATAATAAAATCCTAATTAAACATTATTACGAATTAGTAGTCTTTCTAAAACTCATTACTTGGAAAAATTAGAAACTCCTAAAAATATAAAAACTCTAACAAAGAAAGAAACATCCTAAAAATCAGAATTACTAAAAATAACAGGTTTTTTCCTAAAATCCCATTTTTCTCCTGTAATCAAGCGTTTTCTGGCGAAACGGACGAAAATAACAATAAAAAATTGGTTGGTTGACCACGAAACGGAATTTTAGTAGGAATCCATATGTCGTGTGTCCCATAACTCCTCCCGAATCAAAAGTAATAGTTGATCTATGGTCTGCGTTCTTTTGATCCATCCATATGAAAATTGTCGATTTTGTCGACTTTTCCTTGATCTTTGTCTGATCCTTGTGCTTAATCCACTCCCTTTATCAAAGGGACCTTGTCCTACATCAGACCCCTCCACTTCAAAATACTCGTCCTCGAGTTATGTGTTGATAATGAGCCATGATGCACACTCAACTTCACACACCTTTACTTACTCGCCTTTTCAATGTACGTTGAAGATAGTGTCGTTGATGTCGTCACAGGATCAAACACAATAATCTTGAACCTTGACAATCTTAGCACTATATCTTTGGCGATATACAGGGGATCCACATTCGTTGCTTGCTCGACTAAGGCCTCGATCATTACAGTCTTGATTTCTTTGCTCTAAATTTCTAGTGGTACACAAACTTCAGTAATGGGGCTATTTAAACTTGGATCATCATTTAAATTGATGGCCCTCTCATCGATTTGTGGCACCACCAAATCGGCAATAGAAATCTGATTGACCACATGTTTGTTTTTGTAATGACCCGAGATTTTGGGAACATGTATACCTACATGAGAGTAAAAATGGCTACATTTACCTAATGCAAATGTGTAAACCATAAATCTTGCAATCGCAATTGTTTATGTACAATAAGTGCTTAATTACCGATCATAAACTTATATATTATAATAAATCGGGTCCTTAGAATAATTTAAATATTGTTTAATGAATCACATGACTTGTAGTATTGATAAATTCATAGTAAATACCCTGTAAATTTTTAGAATAGATTAAATATAATTTAATTGAGTATTTAGCGAATTACCTAACTTAATACATTAATAAATTATTAATAAATCAAATGTAAGGAATCTATGTAGGATCCCTTTTATTAAAGTTGCTCAACACGAACCCTAGAACAGTGTAGAAGTACCAGATTTATCAAAACTAACCATAATTACGAAAAATACCATTGATTAAACTTAAATTATATAGATGATTTTAAGTGTACCAGTTTCTGACGACCCGTTTCATGTAAAACTTCATATAATAGTTTAGAGACCTAATCTAACCATACACGTCAAATTTCAGCCCTCCGATCATCCTACAAGTAACCTAATCAGAAATTGGGCCATAAGTGGGCCATCTAAACTCGAAACTGCACCAAATTTTGTGTCATATCCTAGAATCATGTGGCCTCACTGATGAGTGGAGTGGATTTCATACATGCATCACGGTGGGATGCACGTGCACTACGTGCACGTTAAACCGCACGGTCAACGCGCGTTGACCATGCATAAGCTAAAGACGAGGCGTCTTCCTCGTCCGCTTGCTGCGACAGCGGTGCCCGCTGTCCGTGGAACGCTCCACACCGTCCATCACGGTGGACCCTTGTTGAAAATCCATTCCGTCCATTATGTAGCCCCCTCGTGGGACTACTCAGGAGAGGATTTGGTTTCGTATTTAGGAGCACGAGTGGGCCGCAAAATCTGTTAGAACCTAGAACTAAACGAAGTAGAACGCGCAAGATCGGAGCCAATTCTTCGCATGGGTTCCCGAAATTTGAAGGGACTGTTTGCGTGGGCCCCACCTAGGTTTCTAACGTTTCACAGGTGGCTTAGCTTGCAAGAATTGAAGTTCGAATCCAACTTGGATTCGAAAACCACCGAACGTCCGTGTAACATGCTGGTGTTCGTGTTTGGCTATAAGAGCCGACTCTCGGCGGCGTTTTCTCAAAAAGAAACGTCAGAGAGAGAGAGAGAGAGAGAGAGACGTTAGAGAGAGAGAGAGAGAAAGAGAGAGAGTAACGTAGGGGGGGCTTACGGTTGCTGTTTGCTTCTCCCATTGCTGGAGCAACCTTCCAGTAGTAGCAGGAAGAAGAAGAAGAAGAAGAAGAAGAAGAAAAACAAAGAAAAGGAAGGAAAGAGAAAGAGAAGGATAAAAAAAAACAAGGAAACGGTGAGTTTTTCTCGTATCTTTTCACAGATTAATCTCAATTTATACCGTTTTAATTTCATAAGATTATTTTGTGTTAAAGAGGGCTTTGATCTATTTTTTGGAAGATGTCAACTTTTTAGTTTGGGAATTACGTGATTTCATAAACTTGATAGTTTTCTAAAATTGAAATGGGTGCCTTGAAGGGCTGGACTTTTGTTACGTTACATTCGATTTCAAATTGAACCTGAAGGTTTAGTTTTTTTATAGTGATTTTGATAATCATGTAAATATTGGTTGGTTAACATTGCATATTGTGAAATCATGTGATTACATGAGTTTATGGTTGTATTTTGGTATCTTGGGAAGTTGGAAAGATGTATGAATTGTCTGAATTATTTGGGGAAAAGGAATGACATAAATCATGCATTCCATGAGATTGAGGACTCCAGTATATGGTTGATCACTTGAGTTGATTTGGGTTGAGCACACGTGAGTGTTGCACTAGACCGTTGCTCCATTGATCGAGGCCGGTTGGTGAGTACCCAAGTGTGTGCAACAGACCAACTACGCAGGCCAGGTGGAGGCTCCGTTGATCGAGGCCGGTTGGGTGAGCACCCAAGTGTGTGCAACAGACCAGCTACGCAGGCCAGGCGGAGGTGTGGGATAGTTCGTGATCCGAGTTGGCTATGCCGCTAGGGACCGATGTTCCAGAGGATAGTGATGACCAACTGGAGGTTCTACTGATAACCGTACTGAGATAGTTGATGAGTGTTGGCTTACATTGCATTACGTGCACTTTTTTTTTTGGCTTGGTTGATATATTTGGGATTTAGATACTTGATGCCTCGTGGTTTGAGAAAATCTATTTATGTGATTAAATATATCTGATTACATGTGATAAACTGTACGAGATTACTCACTGGCTTTTATAGCTGACGCAGCGTTATGCGATTAACCGTAGTAACAGGTGATGATTTAGAAGACTTCGAGGAAGCGGTTCCAGATGAGGGAATACCCTAGAAGATTTTTTTGTTAATTTGATTTATTTTGAATTTTGATCTGAAAGTATTCATGTAATAAGGCCCATTAGATGGCCATTAGTTTAGATAATTTGGAGCAATTTCGTAGACGCATTGATTAATAGTTTAATTTTCAAAGTTGGTTTATTTTTATTCCATATATTTGGTACCTTGTGAATGGAAAGGATAAAAGTTTCAGTTGTGATTGTGAAGGATTCATTCATAACACCCTTGATTTCGAAATTTGAGTTATATACTCGAGTGTCGAATTTTGGGGGCGTTACAGTTTTCCTCTATGACTGAAGTATTGACCTCCTCCACCTCTTCAAAATTGTGAACAACCTTTAAGATAGTGGTGGGAAGTATTTCAAAGACATCGTCTAAACTTGAATTCCCCCATTTAGAACCAACGCATCATCATCAATTTCCTTGGTGAAATTCTGGACAACGATGGAAGATTGCCCCTCCACTTTAAAAGTTTTGGGTAAGCTTTCCATCTCAAAAGGGGCCACTCGTATGCTACCATTGAATCTGGCCTCCTGTCGCAACTCTGGCTTAAAATAACATGATTCTTGTCACCAGTTGTGAGGTTATTGAGATAATACATTATCGTAATCATTGTCGTATATGAATTGAAATTTTTTCAGCATTTGCCGTTTCATTTGCAGCTACGAACGTATCGGTGCTTTCATCTCTTGCTTCCAATAGCGCTGAACGTATTTCCACCAAGCCAAAGCGCCACCCTTCAAATGGTATGCCGTAATTGGAACTTTTCTGTCTTCAGGAACCTGCATATCGTGGAAGTGATACTCGACTTTAGAGAGTTATTCATCGATGTGATCCTTGCCATTGAAGTTGGGAAGAGCTATCGCCCTCCTATAGGATTGATCTGTTGAGTGTGATTGATATGAGATAACCCTGTAACTCGTCGTTGGGGGCGATCTACGAGCAACTTGATTATGAAATCTAGTAGGAACTGAAAACGGGATTCCATTACGAACATAGAATTCTATGGTGTTTGCTACATGGTCAAAGGAAGCTTTCAACCCTTGCATTGCTTGTCGTCCATCCCATTCAAACTCTCTAAAAGTCGCTGTTGATAGAGGTTGATCCCCTATATCACTATTTATGTGGTGTTGTCCGTACATTAGTAAATAGGAATCAGCCCGAGGGGTGTCCTCACTCTAATACCACTGACGCAGGGGGACGTGGTGAGGTCGATCACCGTCTTCTTCACAGGATAACTACCTTGAGTCCACAAGACTCCCTGGACTCCTCAACAGGGCTTCCTCGAATCCACGAGGGAAAATCTTGAATCGACGAGAAGTCGAGAATAATTGGTAAAAATCAGAATTTTATTAAATAATAATATGAAAGTTAACATTGAAAATGAATTTAACAACCTTATATACTCCTAAACAAACCCTAATTCGTACTTACTAAAAATAATAAGTTTCTCAAAATAGAAAGTTACTAAAAATAGTAAAATCCTAATCAAACGCTAATGCAAATTAATAGTCTTTCTAAAACTTATTACTCAAAAAAATTAGAAACTCCTGAATAAACAAAAACTCTAACAAAGAAAGAAACAAACTAAAAATAACAGGTTTTTCCTAAAATTTCATTTTTCTGTTGTAACCGCACGTTTTCTAGCGAAATGGATGGACACGACCCACTTTTGTGGGTCGGTTCACAACGAAATAGAATTTCATTAGGAATTCATATGCTTTGTGTCCTGCAACTCCTCCCGAATCAAAAGTTATGGCCGATTTACTGTCCACCTTCTTTTGGTCCATCCATACGAAAATTGTCAATTTTGCCACATTTTCCTTGATCTTTGTCCGATCCATGTGCTTGATCCACACCCTTCATCAGGGGGTTCCTGTCCTACATCAGACCCCTCTACTTCAAAATAACTCTTCCTCGAGTTATGTATTGATAACGGGCTATGATGCACACTTAACTTTACACACCTTTGCTTACTCGCCTCTTCAATGTATGTTGAAGATAGTGTTGTTGATGTCGTCATAGGATCAAACACAATAATCTTGAACTTTGATAATCCTAACACTACATCTTTGGCGATATACTGGGGATCTACATTCGTTACTTGTCCGACTAAGGCTTTGATTATTACAGTCTTTGTTTCTTTACCCTAAATTTCTAGTGGTATGGAAACTTCAGAAGTGGGGTTATTTAAACTTGGATCATCGTTTAAATTGATAGCCCTCTCATTGATTTGTGACACCACCAAATCAGCAGTAGAAATCTGATTGACCACATGTTCGTTTTCCTTTATGACTGAGGTATTGACCTCCTCTACCTCCTTAGAATTGTGAACAATATCTAAGATGGTGGTGGGAAGTATTTCAAAGACTTTGTCTAAACTTGTATTACCCTTATTTAGAACCAACACATCATCATCAATTTCCTTGGTGAAATCCTTGACGGCAACGAAAGATTGCCCCACCACTTTAAAAGTTTCAGGTAAGCTTTCCGTCTCCATAAGGACTACTCGCACGCCACCGTGGAATCTGGCCTCTTATCAAGATCTAGCTTAAAATAACATGATTCTTTCCACAAGTTGTGAAATTGTTAGGATAACGGCTTATCATAATCATCGACGTATAGAAATTGAAATTGTCTCAACATCCGTCGTTTCATTCGCGGCCACGAACGTATCGGTGCTTTCATCTCTTACTTCCAATAGTGATGAAGGTATTCCCACCAAGCCAAAACACCACCCCTTCAAATGGTATGCTGCGATTGAAACTTTTCTGTCTTCAAGAACCTGCATATAATTGAAGCGGTACTCGACTTCAGAGAGCCATTCGTCGATGTGATCCTTGCCATTAAAGTTGGGAAGAGCTATCGCCCTCTTATAGGATTGATCTGTTGAGTGTGATTGATATGAGATAACTCTGCGACTCGTCGCTGGGGGTGCTCTACGAGCAACTTGATTGTGAAATCCAACAGGACCCAAAAATGGCACTCCATTACGAACATAGAATTCTATGGCGTCTGCTACATGGTCGAGGGAAGCTTGCAGCCCTTGCATAGATTGTCGTCGCTCCCATTCAAACTCTCTAAATGCCGTCACTGATAGAGGTTTATCACCTAAATTACCGTCTATGGGGTTGTTGTCCATACCTTTGTAAAGAGGAATCGGCCCAAGGGGTGTTCCCCCTCTATTACCACTAATGGAGGGGGATGTGGTGAGGTCGATCACCATCTTCCTCATAGGATAACTACTTTGAATCCACAAGGCTCCCTAGACTCCTCAATATGGCTTCCTCGAATCCATGAGGTAAAATCTCGAATCCATGAGAAAAATTAGTAAAACTCAGAATTTTATTGAATAATAATATGAAATTTAACATTAAAAATGAATTTAACAACCTTATATACTTATAAACAAACCTTAATTCATACTTACCAAAATCAATAAGTTTTTCAAAATAAAAAGTTACTAAAAATAGTAAAATCCTAATTAAACGCTATTACAAATTAGTAGTATTTCTAAAACTCATTACTACAAAAAAATTAGAAACTCCAAAGTAAACAAAAAATCTAACAAAGAAAGAAACAAACTAAAATTAGAATTACAAAAAATAACAAGTTTTTCCTAAAATACGGTTTTTCGACTTTAACCACGTGTTTTCTAGAGAAATAGAAGGACATGACCCACATCAGTAGGTCAGTTCACCATGAAATGAAATTTCAATAAGAATCCATATGTTGTGCATCCCATAATTATTCCTGGATCAAAAGTTGTCCCCGATTTACGATCTGCCTTCTTTTGATTCATCCATACGAAAATTGTCGATTCTGTCAACTTTTCCTTGATCTTTTTTCGATCCATGTGCTTGATCCATGGCCTTCATCAGGGGGTTCCTGTCTTACATCAAATCCCTTCACTTCAAAATAACTCGTCCTCGAGTTATGCGTTGATAATGGGTCATGATGCAAACTCAACTTCACATACCTTCGCTTACTCGCTTCTTTAATGTACGTTGAAGATAGTGTCGTTGATGTCGTCACAGGATCAAACATAATAATCTTGAACTTTAGCTATCATGACACTACATCTTTGGCGATATATAGGGGATCTACATTCGTTGCTTGCTTGACTAAAGCCTCGATTATTACAGTCTTGATTTCTTCGCCCTTAATTTCTAATGTTATGGAAATTTCAGTAGCGAGGCTAATTAAACTTAGATCATCATTTAAATTGACAGCCCTCTCATCGATTTATGGCACTAGCAAATCAGTAGTAGAAATCCGATTGACCACATGTTCGATTTCTTGTATGACTGAGGTATTGACTTCCTATACCTCCTCAGAATTGTAAACAACCTCTGAGATGTCAGTGAGAAGTATTTCAAAGACCTCGTCTAAACTTGTATTACCCCCATCTAGAACCAACATATCATCATCAATTTCTTTAGCGAAATCCTGGACGGTGACAGAAGACTGCCCCACCACTTTAAAAATTTCGAGTAAGCTTTCCATCTCCAGAGGGGCCACTCGCATGCCACCATGGAATTCGGCCTCCTGTCGCGACTTTCGCTCAAAATAACATGATTTTTGCCACAAGTTGTGAGATTGTTGGGATAATACCTGATCATAATCATCGTCGTGTATGAATTGAATCGTCTCAGCACCCGTCGTTTCATTTTCGGCTACGGGCATTTCGGTGCTTTCATCTCTTGCTTCCGATAGTGCTGAACGTATTCCCACCAAACCAAAGGCCACCCTTCAAATGGTATGCCACGATTGAAACTTTTCTATCTTCAGGAACATGCATATAGTTGAAGCGGTACTCGACTTTAGAGAGTCATTTGTCGATGTGATCCTGGGTATTGAAGTTGAGAAGAGCTGTGGCCCTCCTATAGGATTAATTTGTTGATCGTGATTAATATGGGATAACCCTGCGACTCATTGCTGGGGGCGCTATACGAGCAACTTGATTATGAAATCCAGTGGGACGCGAAAACGGGATTCTATTATAAACATAGAATTCTATGACGTCTGTTATACGTTTGAGGGAAGCTTGCAGCCCTTGCATAGCTTGTCGTCTCTGCCATTCAAAGTCTCTAAAAGCCGCCGCTGATAGATGTTGATTCCCTAAATCACCGTCTATGAGATTGTTGTTCGTACCTTTGCAAAGAGGAATTGGACCGAGGGGTGTCCTCACTCTGATACCACTCACGCAGAGGGACGTGGTGAGGTTGATCACCTTCTTCCTCCCAGGATAACTACCTTGAATCGACAAGGCTCCCTGGACTCCTCAACAGGGTTTCCTCGAATCCACGAGGAAAAATCTCGAATCGATGAGAATAATTGGTAAAAATCAGAATTTTATTAAATAATAATATGAAACTTAACATTAAAAACGAATTTAACAACCTTATATACTCTTAAACAAACCCTAATTTGTACTTACTAAAAATAGTAAGTTTCCCAAAATAGAAAGTTACTAAAAATAATAAAATCATAATTAAATGTTACTACTAATTAGTAGTCTTTCTAAAACTCATTACTTAAAAAATTAGAAACTCTCAAATAAATAAAAATTCTAACAAAGAAAGAAACAAACTAAAAATCGGAATTACTAAAAATAACAGGTTTTTCCTAAAATCTCGTGTTTCTGCTCTAACCCTGTGTTTTTTGGCGAAACGGACGGACACGACTCAATTTAGTAGGTCGGTTCACAACGAAACTAAATTTCATTACGAATCCATATGCTGTGCGTCTCATAACTCCTCCTGTATTAAAAGTTATGGCCGATTTATGGTCCGCCTTGTTTTGGTCCGTCTATACGAAAATTATCGATTTTGTTGACTTTTCTTTGATCTTTGTTTGATCCATGTGCAATAGGAATATGCTTGATCCACGTCTTTCATCAGGGGGTTCCTGTCCTACATCACCAAGTCACATGACTTTTAATTAGTGAAGAAATCCCTCTATGGAGTTGCAAGAAATGATGCTCCCAAATCTACAACCTAGTCGGTGTCCCGACTCATAGCAGTGAGACAAATATCATGATCCGTTGAGAGAATAACAACAACATCGCCATCTAAGGCAACTACAGTAGAATTAGATTAATCTTCCTTCTCTTTTCCTTTTCTTTTCTTATCCTTCTTTTTGTTGTCGCATTTGTTCTTGTAATGACCATTCTTACCACAGTTCCAACACTCGATATCTTTCCTGGTACTAGACTTACCTCTGAATTTATTTCAGGCTTTGCTGCCTTTCTCGTTCTTTCCTCTCCTCTATTCCTGTGTCACAAGGGCCTCTTGCTGCGTAGACCCTTTAGACTTCCTCATTGAAGAGACAACTAGTTATCTGTTCCATGGACACCTTTTTGTTTGCCGTGGAGTTACTCAGAGATACGACCAATGTCTCCCAACTATCAGGCAATGAACTAAGTAATAGCAAGGCCTGTAACTCATCGTCCAGGACCATCTTCATAGCGGAGAGTTGATTCATAATACTGTTGACTTCATTCATGTGGTCAGCTACAGAACCGCTTTCCTTAAACTTGAGATTCATAAGTCTTCTAATCAGGAAGATCTTATTCCCGACTGTTTTCCTCTCATACAACCCTTCTAGTTTCTGTCATAGGCTAACGACCGAGGTCTCTGTAGATACATGGTGGAACACAGAATCATCTAACTATTATCTAATGAACCCCACCGCATTCCGGTCCAACTTCTTCTAATTATCATTTGTTGTATCATTCGGCTTAGTCAATACACCTAAGATTGAAGTATACAAGACCTTGCTATATAGCAAATCCTCTGTCTTCGCCTTCCATATAGGTCAGTTAGACCCATTAAGGCTGATCATCCTTGACGAGCCACCGTCCATAATTCACAATGATCCCACTGCCCGTTTAAATAACCCGGACGCTCTGATACCACTTTTGTTAGGTGCGTTGTACAAAACTTTAGGATCTTACCCCCTAACAACGTGAATTATGTGATATGATAATGCAATAAACAAGATCAAATCATCAACCACACGAACACATGAGATTTTTACGTGGAAAATCATTAAAGAGGTAAAAACCACGGGACCTCGTCTAGAGAAAACAATCCACTATGTAGAGAACTGTTTACAACCTTGACCACGAGCACAACCCACTTGAATCAAACCTTCTTCATCCACGCAGGGATTGATAACAATAAAAGAAACTAGAAACTGAGAGCTCACAAGCACGAGGATGTAGAATAACCTGAGATATTGACTGCAATGTGATCACTTTCACTAGCAAAAATCTCATCTTCCTACAAGCTTTCTCTTTCTCTTTCTCTTCTTTTTTTTTTCCCTCTCTCTCACTCACCTTGGATGTGTGAACCTCTTAATAGGATACTTAGCTTTTGAATTGGAAGCCAATATATAGTCCCATGCAAGAGTTAGACCCAAATTAAGAAACTGTATAATCACAATCCGCGCGCCATCTGGCGACCGATAATGGGCAAGATTGTCTAGTAACTTCTGACAGAAAATCCGCCGAATTTCGGTCACCGGACCCAGCATGGTTGAGCGCCTGATATGGGCTTTGGGTACTTGATGACCCACAGTTGGGTGCCCGACAATCTTCAAAACTGTCCAGGGACCAACTGCTTCTTCCATGTGAATTTCGGTCACCCGACCCTGATTGGTCGGGTACCCAATAACCCCCAAGCTACACTATCTCCCCTCAGGCCTCAATTCCTGACGAGGAAAACCCCAGCAATAATAGTTAAGACTAAATTGATCGGCTTGTTTTTTTCTATGTTAGCACATGATGCATGGTCCAAAGAGATGAATTTGAGTGTACAAATGTCCCTATGCAATAAGAAGCAGTATAAAATATATTAAGCGTCGTATCGTTTCTATAAATTAATTGAGGCGATATTTTATATTTTGAAGGGACATTTTATATTTTGCCTTCTACTCATTTGGCTGGTCACTGCGCGACCCTTCCAGATAAAATTACTCCTCAACAGGGCATAGTGATGTGTGCATGACATCCAATCGGTCCTCACGGGCGACCGTCGTTTTCTGCTTAGAACACAAAAAATCCAGCCAATCCAAAACTCAAGTGGGCCGTGCCATGTAAAAAGATCATGGCCCACCTAATTATGGCCCTATATTTTGGTTTTATTTTTATTCACGTTGGTGGTGTCCATCTTCCTAATGGATTAGATGATATGTATAAAACTAATTATTATACCCCACATACAATCTATGGTGGTTTACCCTTCCTTGGTTTTGGATTGGCTTGATTTTTGAGATATGGGGTGAACTTGAAGGGGTGCACCTTATGAGCATATCAGATGTGGGCTGTTCATCACGGTGGGCCATGCATTGTTGAGGATATCCGGCCTCCTTATAATAAGTTTTATTTTTGTTGGTCCGGCCATACTAGTCTTTTAGGATCGTTTGTCTTTTGGAGGGGAGCATCGAAAGAGCCATGGACGATCCAACACCGTGCATTTGTATGAGGACAAGATCTACCTAATAATTAGATTCATTGGAGTATTCTCATTGTCCGACGAGGGGAATTTTGGCAGTTGCAAGTGTACTTTCACTCTTGTCTCTTAATGTGTGCTTAGAAGCCTATGGATCTATATAATTTGGTGGGGAGTGGATTAGGTGTTACGCGTTAGTTGGTGTTTCATTGACCGTGGGGCCTACCTTGATGTATATGTTGTATATCCATTCTGTCCATCAGTTTTTTCAGATCATTTTAGGGCATGGTCCCAAAAATGAAGCAGATCAAAATCTCAAATGGACCACAAAGTTGGGATTGAATGATCACCATTAAAAACTTCTTGGGGACAACAAAGCATTTTAGATCAAGCTGATATTTGTGTTTTCCCTTCATCCATGTATGTGTGACCCTATCAAAAGGTTGGATGGCAAATAAACATTACGGTGAGCCCTAGGAAGTTTTTGGTGGTGGGCGTTCAATGACCACTGTTTCTGTAGTGTGGTTCCACATGAGATTTGAATCTGCTTCATTTTTTAGGCCATCCTCTAAAATGAGCTGAAAAAAAAACTGATGGACGGCATGGATAGACAAGGTGGGCCCCACAGTCAGGAAAACACCCACTAACATGTTACTCGGGAACACCTAATCCACTCCCTGATTCGGTGATCACGCAGACTAGCAACGGACTACCAAAAGGACCCTTTCTTCTTGTGAAAATATGCACTGAAAGATCTACAGATGGCTGCAAAGGGTAGCAGTGGGCAGGGTAGCCCGCTCGACCTGACTTTCGGCTGGGCTTGGATGGCAATGGGTCCGGTAGCCCACCGGACCCGACTTGCCCGGCCGACCTAGCTTTCACCTGGGCTTGGACCTGTGGGCCGGCCTTGGGTCTTCAAGTTAGGCTTCAGCTCAAATGATTTTAGCCTGATCGGTTGAGCCCCCATTATATGTACACGTGTTATATCATACAAATATGTCATTCCAATCCCCTGTTAAAAAACCATCCATCTTGAATTTGGACCGTTGGATTCATTTTTCTAAATTGATTATTTCTTTTTGCATGTGTGGTTCATTTAATTAGTGAATAGATTAGAACCATGCATGTGGGAAATAAGGATTTTTTTTCAATTTTCAGGCCAGATCTAGTGGGGTTAGGTTGGGTCTCACCATTGTTTTGGGCTTGGGATTGAGTTGGGCTCAAGGCTTGGGTCTTAAATGTTGGGCCCAGCCCAACGAAATCCAGCACATTGCCACACTAACATCCCACCCTTTAAAGATGGTTGCAATCAATAAAACAAGCACTTCAAATGCGAATTTTCAAACTTCCGTTTTGAAAGCTTGTCAAGATTCCCGCCCACAATGCAGGATGGTTGGAGATAAGTGCATACCGACTCACACTGTACACACTGTACGTACTGCAAATTTGACTTTTCGGTTGTACAATGGCTACAATGCCGGGCTCGGATTAGGTACTACCCCAATGAAACGGAGCTGGGAGTGGCCCCGTACATGTCATGTCAGCATTGGTGGACAGCAGGTGGGACCTGGCTGATGTAATAGTCTGTCAGCTCTCATCATTATGGGGTGCCTGCTCTCCCCTAATGCCGAGGTGACACTTATCCATCTGTCTCTAACAGCATCCTGGTAGGGTAGTACCCAATCCGAGGCTTACAATGCCAACCTGGTCCCTTCTTTTCTTTTAAAAAAAATAAAATAGAGAAATAAGTAGGTGAAGCTGAGCATTTGTGGGGCTCACATGATGTGTGCATGACATTCAATGGTCCAACAAGTACACGCGCATAAAAATAAAAGGTGATCTAATAAATAGGTGGGCCACACCATGAAAAACCATATACACCATTTACCCAGGTCCAAATTCACGTGTAGTCCGACTCAATGATTGGATTGCTGATTTTTTGCTTGTCTCATCGTCATCATAGGTTCGCCTATTGGATAGATTGGAGGTAAGACACCCCCACCCCAAACTCCAAAATAAGGCCATTTTGACCACTTAGCAGAAGCGAAATCCCAAAACTAGCACACCTTACCTCTCCTCCGGGAGTTATAAGGTGGCCCTACCGTCAACGACCAATTAGTTTTAGATTTTGACTTCTGATGACAACCTATAAATTTTTTATCATTCACTCTTAATGTAAGCCACTTTCATAGCGTTGTAGAAAGAAAAAAAAATCCTTAAAATAAAATTACTTTTCATCTCCACTTGCAATCTTAAACCAAATTACAAATCTTATCACTCTAGCACTCATTGACAAGAGGTTTTTAAAAGCCAATTGCAATAAGCTATTGTTGGGGAAGTATGCACAATATAATGGATCTCACAATCCCAAATCAACATAATTATGGGATATGAATGTACAACGATGGACAAACAATCACCTTACACAACGATGAATGTACAACGATGAACAAACAATCACGTTCAGTTGGTTATCCTAATCCCGTATTAACATTGCTTATATAGCACTTGGGCTGGAATTAGAAACGAACTATGAAAAAACACGCTAAACTGCGCAAATCGACGGTTGATTGGTCGGTCGATCGATGACCCCAGGTTCAGTCGCCCGAAACAAGTCAAAAACATCTAGAGAGATTTTCTTGGTTGCCCAACTAGGGTCGTCGATCGACCGATGACCCTGATCAAGCACTTCTCTCTTCACTCTTGAGGAGGAACACCCATTAAATCTCTCCCTTTTGACTCATGAGGAGGGCTTTACTATCTTCAAGCCTGCCAGGTTTCTTCAAGCCTCAAACTTGCCCTTGGCCACCGCTTTGGTTATCATGTCTAGCCCATTGTCATTAGTATAAATATTCTCGGGCTGTAGCACCTTGTTCTCCAACGTATCCCTGATCCAATGATACCGAACTTGGGTACTACCATTGCCAGGGACGCGGATTTCCTGTGAAAAGTTCCTGTGCTGGTAACCTAGGTGGGGCCCACCGTGATGTTTGTGAGAAATCCACTCCGTCCATCCGTTTTGTGAGATCATTTTAGGACATAGTAGTAAAAATGAGCTGGATCCAAGACTCAAGTGGGCCAAAACTGTGAGGATTGAACGCACACAGTTGAAATATTCTTACGACCACATAAGTTTTGAATTAGGCTAATAATTTTGTTTTCAATTCATCCCAGTAGGAATGACATTATGAACGGTATGGATGGCTTATAAACATCCATGTGGACCCAGGGAGGTTCCAACGGTAGGAATTTCCCTACCCACCTTTTCCTTTAGTGCGGCCCACTTGAGTCTTGGATCTGGCTTATTTTTGTTCCCATGTGCTAAAATGATCTCACAAAATGGATGGACAAGGTGGATATCTCATAAACATCACCATGGGCCCCACCTAGGTTCCCAGCGTAGGAACTTCCTACGAAAGGCTTTCGCAGAGAATCTACGTCCCACTGCTAGGACCTAGTTAGAGCTGGATAGTCCTATCAGGGGATCCGTGGGGCCTACTGTGATGTATGTGTACGGCCTACTGTGATGTATGTGTTTTATCGGTACATTCATCAATTTTGAAAATAATCATATGTTTATCCATTTTGAAAAATTATTTTAGGTAATGAGCCCAAAATGGGATAGATCAAATGTTCAAGTGACCACACTACAAAAAAAAAAAAAGTGAGGATTGAATGCCTACCATTGAAAACCTACTAGGGCTAAAGAAATTTTGGATCAAGCTATATTTATGTTTTCCCTTTCTCTAAGTTTGTTGACCTTACGAACATGTTGGATGGTGATACTTCCCGTGGTGTGGTCCACTTGAGCATCCAATCTGCCTCCCTTTTTAGGCTCTGTGGACCCTCGCCGTTTTCCGCGCTCCCACACGACGTTCTTTCTCGCCCCTTCCCCTTTCGGGAAAAGAAGGAGAGGAGGATGCGTGAGTGCGAAATCGCCGTTTGTGCCACTGGCTTGCCTCGTTCTCGAGGGCTTTGTTTGGTTGTCGTGTTAAGCTGGATGTGTTAAATGAGTTTATATAAGACCAGAGTCGCCACTAGCCAGTTACTTCGAATCTACAATCGGCTAGACCCCGTAGAAACATTAGAGAAAGGGATCCGAAGATCCTTTCCTCTAAAATGACTCCTTTTGATCTGCGGCCAAAGATTCAAGGTAAGGGATCACGGTTACAGGGTGAGAAGAGGTTAAGCACCCCACACACTGCCCATACCGAAGTACGGTCTCTACTTCACAGAATCGATCAAATACTTGAAAGTCTAATTTAATCCTCGTATATTCTCATGGATGACATGATGCATGAATGCGGGTCTGAACGGTAAGAGTTTCTGATGGGCAGGTTCCAACAACGGGCAAGCCCGGAGCGTACGCTCGAACTGACAGGTGCTTAATGTAAGACGTATGCAGTGTGCTTGAATGATCAAGGTGTTTTATGGTGAAGCATGAATGCAGGTCTGAACAGTAAGAGTTTCTGATGGGCAGGTTCCAACAACGGGCAAGCCCAGAGCATACGCTCGAACTGACAGGTGCTTAATTTAAGACATATGCAGTGTACTTGAATAATCGAGGTGCTTATAGTGAAGCAGGGGGTTGGAAGAAAAGTAAATGTTGCACTTATGCTAGATGCAAATGAGATGATGCTGGAAAAAGAATAGCTGGATGGACGGAGCTGTCGCAAGGATTGGCTTCGAGTGGCTGGATCAAGACTTGGATGGCTTGGGAGGCTTGGACCAGTGGTCAGGCTGGGCTGGACCAGGGCTAGGCTCTCCTCACTCGGGCTCTCCTTGGTGAGAAAATGGGCTAAGGGGTGGAGGAGGACTCGGACGGACGGGCTCTCTCTGGCTGAGTGGTCTGTTGAAATGAGAAGGGGAGGGGGGTATTTATAGCAGCGAGCAGTGGCAGAGCTCGTAATTTATTTTGGGCGGCCTGCTATGGGCCGCCCGTACGGCCGTTTCTTGGGATTCAGCGGCGGTTTGGGCGGCCTGTTGTGGGCCACCCGTACGGCCGTTCCTCGATTTCCAGCGAGGTACGGTCGCTCCCTCGGGGCTGCTGTTTGACTCGCTGGGTCGACTCAGTGAGTTGACTCAGCGGGTTGACTCGGTGATTTGACTCAACGGGTTGACTCGGTGTTTTGACTCGACGGGTTGACTTAGCGGGTTGACTCAGTGAGTTTGACTTTTTTGAGATTTTTTGACTGGCTTTTCTTATGGGGGGTTTTTCAGGGTGATGTTTAGGACTGGGTTGACTGGGTTCAGGCTTGAACTGGGCTATGGAATGGGGCTTACAAGGGTGAGTTTAGCTGAGTTTGGACTTGGGGTTTGAGGGTATGGTCCTCCATTCATCCAGCTATCTCTACCAACATTGTAGCCGAAGGTGGGGTGTCTACAGATGCCCCTCTTTGGCAGAGGTTGCTTGCAACCGAATGCCAAAGCGAGTGGACACCCCACTTCTGACCCGGTCATTCATAGATCATGGTCTGAAATCTTTGCTTGCTTTTGCATCTGTGCCGGTTGATCGTCTGGAACTCGATCACTTGCACATACCGCGGGAGTTTGGAGAAAACGTTGCGATTGTCCCTGCAGTTTGCTGTAACCTGGGTACCCAATCGCAACCCTTCCATTCCCGACCGGTACTAACATCGGAAAGGTACAACAGAGCCTCTGCGTCGACAGTCTTACGAGGTTACTGACCCTGTGATTGATTGTATGTTCGATGTTCTCCCAGATCACTCCAGGAGTACTTGTTTCGCTTGACTGTCAAAGTGGTTAGACGCCCTGCGTCCGATAGTCTTACGGGATTCTACTACGCTGACTTGGACTCAGTCAAGGTACTTCAGGCATCCACGCCTAGGTATGTGCGGGTGGGCTCTTTCCACCCGATTTGCTGGTTTCGATGCTTGGTTTGCAATTCATTCTTTCCTTGATTGTGGTCTGGAATCTTTGTTGTCCTTTGTATCTGAGTCAGTTGATTGTCTGGAAATTGATAACTCGCACATACCGCGGGAGTTTGGAGAAAACGTTGCGATTGTCCCTGCAGTTTGCTGCAACCTGGGTACCCAATCGCAACCCTTCCATTCCCGATCGGTACTAACATCAGAAAGGTACAACAGAGCCTCTGCGTCCGTAGTCTTACGAGGTTTCTGACCCTGAGACTGATTGCGATGTTTGATGTTTTCCCAGATCACTCCAGGAGTACTTGTTTCGCTTGACTGTCAAAGTGGTTAGACACCCTACGTCCGATAGTCTTACGGGATTCTACTACGCCGACTTGGACTCAGTCAAGGTACTTCAGGCATCCACGCCTAGGTATGTGCGGGTGAGCTCTTTCCACCCAATCTGTTGATTTTGATACTTGGGTTACAATTCATCGTTTCCACCTGTTCAAATGGTTTCTGTGACCGAGCCTTTTGGCTTTTCATCTTTTCGTATCTTGGCATGTGGTACGACCGCACTGACACTGGAGTTCAGTTCGACCGTACTTTGAGTGCATTGGATCCGATGTTCTCCGGGGAAACCGCGAGACATTGGATCTTATTTGATTTTTGCGTCGGCTCCTACCCAGAGATATGGAAGATCTCTTGGCGTGTTGGAGGCAGAACGCTCTACTGAGAAAATGTTTTTGGATTTTTGAAAAGATACCCACTCTGGGGAGTGATACTCCGTGGGGTTTTTATTTGCAAATAGAAATATTTTTTTGTCTTTTGAAATGGAAATCGAGTCTGCACGTGCCTCCACTAGGGATGCCTGTGGGGTCTTTGGCTAACCGACTTTTATTTTGAAAGCAGGTAAACATGATGATTGATGCGATGGATGCTGATGCATGAAGATGCATGATGAATGCACGGCTTTGGCTCATTCTCTTTCAATTTGATGATTTTGCTTTTGCTGGTGATGCAGAGAACTT
The DNA here is from genome assembly GCA_003013855.2 of Liriodendron chinense. NCBI lineage: Eukaryota > Viridiplantae > Streptophyta > Magnoliopsida > Magnoliales > Magnoliaceae > Liriodendron > Liriodendron chinense. The sequence goes on along the minus strand of PVNU02003991.1, from coordinate 44,200 downwards.
GGAGCTTATTGCTTCCAGGGTTGTGCTTCCCTAGGGTTTTTTCTTTTTGATACGGAGGTTTGGACAGCGGGTTGGTCAAGATCCCGACTCGTGGTCGACCAGGTCCATCGTCCCAAGATGCTGTTTCTTTGCTGATGAGAATGTACGAGGATGCTATTCGACTTCAAGATGTTCTTCTGGGCATACGTGTGATTGAGATGGTGTTCGGTTGCCCATTTTGGTCAAGATTCCAATTTGCGGGCGATTGGATCCGTCATCCCATACTGTGAAGTGAGCGGAGTTCAAGACTCCTGAAGTGTAGTGCTGGGGATATTGACAATTTTTGTGATTTTTTGAAATATGTGGGTCCGAATCTTTACCTGAGTAGTCAAGATAGAGATTGGTTTATTGAAAATAAAGGAGATATTTTTGTGATTTTTTGAAAATTTTCTTGAAAGCAAGGAAATCATTTTTTGTGATTTTTGCAAATATTTGATTGAAAGCAAAGGAAATATTTTTGTGATTTTTGCAAATATTTTGATTGAAAGCAAAGAAAATATTTTTGTGATTTTTGCAAATATTTTGATTGAAAGCAAAGGAAATATTTTTGTGATTTTTGAAAATATTTTGCAATGTTTTTGTATTTTAGTGATTTTTATGAAATGCAAGGAAAAGTATGGAATTTTCATCCACTTCCAGCTTCTACTGCTGGTAAGGTACCCGATCCATTTTACGTCAGCGAGCAAGACGAGTCTCACACAGTTAAGTGCCGTAGTTTTACATCTTCGGATGAGGAAATTTTGAGGGTTTTCAGTCAACACACCCACAAAGTTGCCTGTTCCTCATGTGCAATGCACATAGACCACGTATCGTCTTACGGACTCCTTCGGCCACAAAATGGGCCACATCCTCACATTTCCCTTAGTCAATCCAGTTTGGGGCCTTACGTTGCTCACAATTCCGTGAGGGTGCGCTCCACCTCCCAATAGCCTTAATCCCCTTCATGAGTTTTAGGAACAGGGAACATCCGTCAGATTCAACAGGGACTTCCAAATCAAGGTTGTCTATCACGGTGCGTTCAACACGAACAGGGTTGCGGAGTTCTGCCCGCCTCAGTCCTTACCTGTTTAAAAAAAATTCCAGACACCCGTACGATCAAGTGTCAGCCATGCCTAGAACAGGTTAGGAAAGAAAGCCCCCGAGAAGTTAATCCCAGTGTAGTTTTAGGTCTTCGGACCGCTAGGGATGAATTTGTGCAGTTGGAATTGATGGCAATTTTTTTTTTCATTTTTATATTTTTTATTTTTTTTTGAAAAAGTTCCAGATTTTAACTCGGGTAACCAAGGTTGATGCTGGTTTTTATGGAAAGCTTGAAATCTTTTTGGTATTTTTGGAAATGATCCGGGTTATCAAACCTTGATCCCAACGGTCGAGGCCGATGCCGGTTTTTAGTTGAAAGCAGGAAAAGGTCCCCCGAGAAATTAATCCCAGTGTAATTTAAGGTCTTCGGACCAAAATCTGCACATGCTGAAAATACATTCCTTTTGTGCTTTTTTTTTTTTTTGAAATGATCCAAGCTGTTGAATCTCAATTTGAACAATCAAGATTAACAATGGTTTTTATTGGAAATCTCTCGGGATTTTGTTCCCGACGTAGTTTAAGGTCTTTGGACCCAAACCTGTACAAAAGGGGGCAAACACATTTTTTTTGTTTTTGAAAAATGTCCGGTGTCAGCGGATCTTGATCAAGACCGATACCGGCTTTTATTGAAAATCCCTCGGGATATTGATCCCGACGTAGTTTAAGGTCTTCGGACCCAAAACTATGTACAGGACAGGAAAAACCTGTTTTTTGTTCTTCTTTTTTGTAAAATGTCCGGTGTCAGCGGATCTTGATTCGATCCAGACTGATGCCGGTTTTTATTAAAAGTCTCTCGGGATCTTGATCCCGACGTAGTTTAAGGTCTTCGGACCCCGAAACTGTACAAAAGAGTGCTGGAAATGCATATATATATTTTTTGTGATTTTTGAAAGTATCCGGCGTCGTCGGATCTTGATTCGAGCGATCAAGACCGATGCCGGTTTTTATTGAAAATCCCTCAGGATCTTGATCCCGACGTAGTTTAAGGTCTTTGGACCAAATTTTGTAAAAAAAAGGCAAACACATTTTTTTGTGATTTTCCGAAAAACGTTCCAGGCTGTTAAATCTCAATTTTGAACAGTCCAAATTAACAATGGTTTTTATTGGAAATCTCTCAGGATTTTGTTCCCGACGTAGTTTAAGGTCTTCGGACCCTATTTTTGTGGTTAGGCATGCTTACCTTGCTTTGTTTGTCTTCTGACGGGGCTGATTGTGATTTGAGTGATCCAAATTGCTTGATTTGGCCCTGTGGGCCCTTTTCAGACTTCAGCTTTGCTTTGGAGCACATTTTCTTGATGTTTTTTGGGGCTAAGAAGGCTTTTCATAGCGGATGATGACTTGAACGGCTCAGATTGCTCTTTTCAGCCTTATGAGCCCTCTTGATGATCAGATCTTGGACTCTGGCCTTCTTTCTTGATGATCAAACCCTTGATCTTGCTATTTGATGGCTTATGTAAGCTTTTCCATGGCTTAGATCATGATGATCTAGTCTCTGAACGGCTCGGATTGCTTGTGGCCCCCACTTGATCACCTTTCCTTCTCTTTGACTTGATCAGCCATGTTTAGGCCGCATTACTTCATAATTGGACCGGTGGGGCACCTTCTATATGATCTTGATCAACCTCAGTCGAAATCTGGAGTGGACCGGAGCCTTGGGCGGCCCATGGAGCGCCATCTGCTGACGTGGACTGTCAGCCTCACCTACCAAGAATCCTGGAGCCAATTCCGCGGAGAGAGAGGAACCGCGTCCGTACGGGCGGCCCAGAGCAGGCCGCCCAAGGCTCGCCTCTTGTGCGGTCTGGGCTGGCTCTGGTTCGGACATTCTTCACGGTCCGTTGTCCTTGTCCATACATTCCCTGTGCTCTCAGGTTCGATTGCAGCCATGAATCTCCCTTTTGTCTCCTCTTTCCTCCTCTTTTTGTCTTTTCCTTGATTTGTCCTTTCTCAAGCAATGGATGGTGGAGATTTAGGGGCTGTGGGGGCTGTCCATGGTGGGTCCACACTTCAGAAAGGGTTAAAGGCTTTAATGATGGTGGAATCTCTTTAATGGATGGTAGAGATGGAACATTGAATGGGAGTATTGATGATGGATTAGGGGTGGTTGGTGGAGCTTTGAATGGCCCCATTAATGGCAGCCATGCTGAAAATTTAGGTTTGAATGGGGCATTGATTATGGGAGAAATGGATGGTATGGATGGGATGGGGAGATGGGACATAGGTGAGGCTATGCATCATTTGAGTGTGGACCACATGGATGATGTGATCGATGGTGATGATGGGGTCGCAATGGACATAGATGGGCTGATCCTGGACTTTCTTCTGGTACCTGTGAGGAGAGAAAGCACTTTAGCAAAAATGTTGAAGCACTAAAGTAGGAAGAGAGATACTTACCTTCTGGAAGGAATGATCGGGAGACGTTTGTAAGAGGCACTCCGTGAACTGGTTGGAGGATGTTTATTTTGAAAGCCCTGTGAGTTTTTTTTTTTTTTTTGCATATATAAAAATAAGGAAAAAATGATTTTTTTTTTTGGAAAATATATGCAAATCATGAAGTAAAAATTTGTGTCAAGTGCTTATCTGTCTATGCGTGATTCGGATTTGTGCCTTTAGATGTAGGAATCAGAATATTTGACTCAGCCTGATGTCATACTCGATTTTCTTAATTATTTACCAAGGGTCCTGGTCCCCTTAAGATAGTGCGCAATAGTATCCTGCCCCTAGAATTTGGGCAGATCTTGAAAGAATTCTCGACTCATAGCCGCCATCCTTGCTTCCATTGAATCTTCATGTCGCTTGGATCTCTCATGTACCTGCTTTTTTTTTCTTTTCTTTTCTTTTCTTAGCGATTATTACCCGCAACGCCCTTTCGGGTTTTCGCTGCGTCCGGCTTACCAGTCATTTTTGCCCGTGGAGCCCTTTCAGGTTTTCACCACGTCCCGGGTATTTGATCTTGCCTGCCCCTTGGCAGCTATACTGTTTTTACCCTCGGTGCCCTTTTGGGTTTTCACCAAGTCCGCTGTATGCCCACTATTTTTACTCGGAGCGCCCTTTCGGGTTTTCACTCCGCCCTCTTTGTTTAGGCACACATTTTCTTTTTTTTCTCCTTTTCTTTTCTCTTTTTTTTTTGAATTTTTGGCTAACTGCGACGGCTAGAAGTCGGAAATCCGTCGTCGCCGGCCGATGGTAACCTTTCGGCCCTTATCTTAAGTTACAATGGCAGAGCTGTCGGCCTTAGCTACAGACCTTTCTGAGGTGGATGAATGGATAGATGTGTTTCTTTTGAATCGATTTTTTTTCTCTTTCTTTCTTTCTTTCTTCTTCTTCTTCTTCTTCTTCTTCTTCTTTTTTTTTTTTGGTTGTGTGCCCCTTCTTTTTTTTTTTAACCCCCCCCCCCCCCCCTTTTTTTTGCTCTATTCTTTTTTTTTTTTTGCTTTTGAACCCTTTATTTGGAACACTTATTGGTGGACGGGAAGGGATTCTCAGAGGTCTGAGCCTTGACCTCTTGACTTCAGCTCTACTAATGTAACTCTTGATAAGGTTGGATTGGCTTACCTGTGAGAGATTTTCACGTTGTTGGCGTTGATTGGCTCTGGAAGATCCTTACCCCTCAGGTTGGTGAGTTGAACGGTGACTCCCAGAAGAACTTCTCTGATTCTCAGGGCTTGCCCCTTGAGTCTGACAGATGCAACAGTGCTTGTTCTAAACCCGATATGACTTTTCATTCTTTGTCTTCATTCTTCATCAGCACTCACGGTGACATGATTTTGACTCGTACTCGTAGGTCTGTCTTCTGATTTTTAAGCTTCTCGAGGAACTCCTCCATCCTTAGATTTCGAAGGACGTCCCATTGCCAATGTTGATAGCATGTGGGAACCTTTAACAATTGATGATGTCATTCTTCATGAGGATTATCGTGCGAGATCAGAATGTTACCTCCTTCCTTTTTGTGAAGTAATCAATTGCCACAAGTATATGCGTATGACCACTAGATGATGCCGAGTCGATCTTTCTGTTGATGTAGATACCTCGTACAGGGAATAGCTGGAGCATTATCAGGTTGTAGAATTTCGAAGCACATACATGGATCCGATGTGCATGTTGCTGACACTTGAAGTGCTTTCTGACATGTTGGCAACAATCTGTCTTCATCGAGCCGTGAGGTTTCTTCGATCATTCGTCAAGTCGCACACTCCAGCATGGAATGCAAGCATAGTCTTCGCAGCATCTTCTTGATAGGCTTGATGAGTTTTTGATAGATAAGTCTTCATAGGACGCAAGATTGGGAAGTCATGACTTCAAAAATTCGATCATTCTCTGCTTATTTTTCAGGGACAAGGATTCTTAATGCACACTTCCTTATGAGTCTCAGGAGATCCTAAGTTTATAATTTTGAAAATTTTTGAGATGACATTGGCTTTTGGTTCGAACTTTCGAGGAGACCCTCTTAGTTTAGGAGTCAGCTCATCATTTTCCTCATCATTGGCTCTATCCAGACCCCTGAGTTTGAAGTCCAACTCTAGATCGAAATCACATGAATCAACTTCATACTCAAGTGCTTTGACAGACAGGCTTGACACTTTATTGAAAAAGATTTCTATTTTTTTTTTTTGCTTTCAAAGATTTTCTGGTTTTTTAGAATTTTGTGAATATCTGGATTTTTTTGAACTTTTTGGACTTTCTGAAATTTAAAATTTTTTTTTTGAAATATTTGGTGTTTTTGGGTTTTTGAATCTTCTGATTTTTTTTTGAATTTTTTTTTTTGTAAATGACCCGAGCAAGACGGCGATGTGAACCAGGTGTTGCCTGATTCGACTCGGGGAGCCGAGCACTGTCAGCTTTTATTGTGCCATCATGGGGACTACAAACCTGTTACTGCCCTGCACTCCTTCCCCTCAGGAGGCAGGGCCAGAGGGATCAGTAGGTCAACCCTCATCATTGTGCCCAAACATCATGGCAGATATGGAATTGGGTTCCGAGTCGGTGTCAGATGCGATTTCTCCTGGTTCGTCCCCGATGAGTTGTAGCTCTTCGGGTTCATCCGACTGAGGTAGGACTAGGATGGCAGTCCAGTCGGTCTGGGGAAATTTCTGCCCCTTGCTTGAGTCTTCTTTGGGCAACTCTATCAGACCCAATCTGCTCGCTTGATCATTGAAGGTGGAATCCAACCCATCATCAGGATAGATAATCCTTGCATTGATGAACTGGATTGGTGTGCAGATGCAGAGATTGCCTTCTTGATGACCCCGTCTTCTTCTGATACTTCTGTGCTTTGGTTTCCCAATCCGAGTAGGCCGATATTGCAGTCTTTCTCTATCCACATTCTCTTGAACTCCCCGGACTCGGGTCGAGTCTTGATATTCGAGTTGATAGTAGAAGGTTTGATGCTCGACAGGAAGGAAGACGTAGTTCGATCCGACGGGACATGCGCGAGGGAAGTAATTTGCATTGTGATGGTATGAGACCTCCCCATTAGAGCGTTGTATGTCCATGGCTGGGATGGTAGGCTCTCGGAGGTTGGATGCTTCTACCATGGGAAATTGTCCGGGATCGGTAATGATGGTGATCGCCCTATCTCCGAAGATGTGCTTGACCCTTTGGTGAAGATTTGAAGAGATGGCACCGATTCTGTGAAACCAGGTCCGATCGGAAAGGAGATGGAATGAAGCTGAGATGTCTACGACCTGAAGAGTGATGGTTGATGTTTTTGGACCGATCAGGACCTGGACATCAATCTCCCCTTCGACCTCCTCGATAGTGGCCACATAATTGAAGTTGGGCCCCAATTCTGCTAGGGCATGCGGCATGCTGTCCAAGGAAGGGTCTTCTTCTTGGAGGATGATGGCTGTAGTAGAAGCCGAATAGACAGGTGCGGTGGACAAGTTGTGCCCCTGGTTGTTTGCTGGAGAAACGGGCAGGCTTTGCCCCTGGTAAGCTGGAGTGGGCAAGCTGTGCCCCTGACTGACTATTACTGAGATGGGCAGGTTGTGCCCCTGGTTTGCTGATGCTGTGTCAAGGAGATTGTCCCCTTGGTTGACTGAGATGGGCTGATTGTGCCCATGGTTAGAAATGGGTGCGAAGAATGAATTGACTGAAGGTGCCCCTTGCATGATGATGGGCTCTGGGATCGAAACAGTTGAGGGTGCCCCTTGCAGGATGAGAGGTTCGAACTCTGAACTAGAGTCGATGGCATGGATAAACTGGAGAGGAGGCTTTTCTTGGCTGATGAAAGCTGGATAGGCAGGAGGTGCCCCTTGCATTGCGGAGATTGGATCTACTGGGGATGCCCCTTGCAGGATGAGGGGTTTTGAAACTGGACTGGTTAGGGGTGCCCCTTGCATTGCGGAGATTGGATCGACTGGAGATGCCCCTTGCAGGATGAGGGGTTCTGAAATTGGACTGGTTAGGGGTGCCCCTTGCCAGCCTTGATTAGGGAACTGTGAGTTCCATCTTGACTGTTGCTGTTGCTGCGGTTGTCCATGCTGAGGGAGGAATAGTGCACCTTCAGTAGAGGCGACAAGATCATCTTCTTCCATTGGATGGGAGACGGGAACACTATCATTATCGCTTTCGTATCCGGTAGGCTCACCTTCCATTATCGGTTGAATTGGAGAAGCCTGATGAGGCCACCAAGGGGAGATCATCCCAGCCTTTATTCCGGCTTCGACTTGTTCCCCGGCGCGGATGAGTTGGGTGAAGTTCACATATGGATGTGAGACAAGGTATCCAGAGATACTTGGATTTGCCGAGTGGACGATCATGGACATTTGCTCCTCGTCGTCGAGGGGAATCTTCATTCTAGCGGCCATGGCTCGCCACCGTCCAATGTAAGCTGACAACGTTTCGTCACTTCTTTGCCTGAGAGCTGCGAGGTCCGCTCTCCTGGGTGCCATGTTAAGATTGTATGCGAACCTGTCGATGAAAGCCTGAGAGAGCTGCTCCCAAGTCCTGATGCGATGACAGTCCAATGATGTGTACCAGTCTAGGGCATCGTTTTTCAGGGACTTTTGAAACAGACGGATCAATGCCCCGTCGTTGCTTGCCACAGCATTAAGGTCTCCACAGAAAGCTCGTAAGTGGTCTACAGGACACCCTGTCCCATCATATCTTTTAAATTTTGGTACCTGAAAGCCTTGAGGTACCATTGCATCTGGAAAGGGACAGAGGTCCCTAAACTTAGTGGATGGAAGATCCACCCCTTGCTGCTTCTGCAACTTTCTCTTCATCTCTTGCATCTGCTCTTGGAGTTGTTCGACTTCAGATGGACCAAATGAGGGAGATCTTGCCCCTTGCCAGGACTGAGATGGCCCCCTTTCATAATAATTGGTGTCATTGATGCTCCTATGATTCCTGCTTGAAGGAGGTTGGGCCTGGTAATTATTCCCATTGTAAGGACTTTGTTGGACTGGAGCTGAGAAGGGAGGCTGTAAGGAAACCTGAAAATGGCTCCTGTTTACAGGGGGATACTGGAAGAAATGCCCTGAGGTCGAGGGTTGTTCTGATTGAAGGCCCCTGTTAGGAGGGTACCGAAAGTCCTGAGTGATCCCCGACGGTTGTGGTTGGGATGAACTGGAGGCCGGGAGTGCCTTCGATGGTTGTTGAGGTTGTTGGACTGAGCCAACCTGATTGTTGGCTGCTGTGGTGGCTTGTCCTTGCATGAATTGCAAGAGCATTTCTTGCATTGATCTCATTCCTTGTGCCAATTCTTGTATGATTGGCGTATTATCAATGGGCTGTTGCGCTTGAGGTTGCGCTTCGGTCATCTCAAGAGCAGGGAAGAGATGAGTTTCTTCTTCGTGGTCGGACATAGCTTGCTGAGCCCGAGTGCGGATTATGCTGCGGTAGGGAAATTGTCTCCGCGTACGTTGAGCCCGAGGAGGCGCAATGGTGAGGATTGTACTCTACTCTTTTTGGGTTTTAGGATTTTCTATATTTTTTTTTTGGTAGGTTTTGGGATTTTCTATATATATATATTTTTGTTTTGGGTAGAATGCTATGCAGATGAGATTGTATGAGGATTAGTGACTTTCAAGTACGGGAAGGATTCTGTTTTTCAAGTCGGATCACGACTAGTGGGACTAGCAAATCCCCAGTGGAGTCGCCATTCTGTGGACCCTCGCCGTTTTCCGCGCTCCCACACGACGTTCTTTCTCGCCCCTTCCCCTTTCGGGAAAAGAAGGAGAGGAGGATGCGTGAGCGCGAAATCGCCGTTTGTGCCACTGGCTTGCCTCGTTCTCGAGGGCTTTGTTTGGTTGTCGTGTTAAGCTGGATGTGTTAAATGAGTTTATATAAGACCAGAGTCGCCACTAGCCAGTTACTTCGAATCTACAGTCGGCTAGACCCCGTAGAAACATTAGAGAAAGGGATCCGAAGATCCTTTCCTCTAAAATGACTCCTTTTGATCTGCGGCCAAAGATTCAAGGTAAGGGATCACGGTTACAGGGTGGGAAGAGGTTAAGCACCCCACACACTGCCCGTACCGAAGTACGGTCTCTACTTCACAGAATCGATCAAATACTTGAAAGTCTAATTTAATCCTCGTATATTCTCATGGATGACATGATGCATGAATGCGGGTCTGAACAGTAAGAGTTTCTGATGGGCAGGTTCCAACAACAGGTAAGCCCGGAGCGTACGCTCGAATTGACAGGTGCTTAATGTAAGACGTATGCAGTGTGCTTGAATGATCAAGGTGTTTTATGGTGAAGTATGAATGCAGGTCTGAACAGTAAGAGTTTCTGATGGGCAGGTTCCAACAACGGGCAAGCCCAGAGCATACGCTCGAACTGACAGGTGCTTAATTTAAGACATATGCAGTGTACTTGAATAATCGAGGTGCTTATAATGAAGCAGGGGGGTTGGAAGAAAAGTAAATGTTGCACTTATGCTAGATGCAAATGAGATGATGCTGGAAAAAGAATAGCTGGATAGACGGAGCTGTCGCAAGGATTGGCTTCGAGTGGCTGGATCAAGACTTGGATGGCTTGGGAGGCTTGGACCAGTGGTCAGGCTGGGCTGGACCAGGGCTAGGCTCTCCTCACTCGGGCTCTCCTTGGTGAGAAAATGGGCTAAGGGGTGGAGGAGGACTCGGACGGACGGGCTCTCTCTGGCTGAGTGGTCTGTTGAAATGAGAAGGGGAGGGGGGTATTTATAGCAGCGAGCAGTGGCAGAGCTCGTAATTTATTTTGGGCGGCCTGCTATGGGCCGCCCGTACGGCCGTTTCTTGGGATTCAGCGGCAGTTTGGGCGGCCTGCTGTGGGCCGCCCGTACGGCCGTTCCTCGATTTCCAGCGAGGTACGGTCGCTCCCTCGGGGCTGCTGTTTGACTCGCTGGGTCGACTCAGTGAGTTGACTCAGCGGGTTGACTCGGTGATTTGACTCGACGGGTTGACTCGGTGTTTTGACTCGACGAGTTGACTCAGCGAGTTAACTCAGCGGGTTGACTCAGTGAGTTTGACTTTTTTGAGATTTTTTGACTGGCTTTTCTTATGGGGGGTTTTTAAGGTGATGTTTAGGACTGGGTTGACTGGGTTCAGGCTTGAACTGGGCTATGGAATGGGGCTTACAAAGGTGAGTTTGGCTGAGTTTGGACTTGGGGTTTGAGGGTATGGTCCTCCATTCATCCAGCTATCTCTACCAACATTGTAGCCGAAGGTGGGGTGTCTACAGGCTCATGGCCTAAAATGATCTTTCAAAATGGTTGGGCGGCTTGGATAAAACAAATATATCACGGTGTGCTGACAGGACCATCCATCTCTAGCTAAGTCTTGGTAGGGCTAGTACTCAATCAGGTGCAATGGATGGTATTCTATGGTCCCACACACTGTCCATCCATTTTAGATCATTATTTTAGGGTGTGAGCCCAAAAAATGAGGTAAATCCAAATCTCAAGTAGACCACACCACACGAAAACAAACGGATGCGTGATTGAACACCCACCATTAAAAACTTCCTATGGCCCATTGTAATGTTTATTTGCCATCCAACCTTTTCATTGGGTCATGAAAAACTTGGATGAAGGGAAAACACAAATATTGCTTTGATCCAAAACTTTTATGGTCCCCAAGAAGTTTTTAATGCTGGGGTTCAATTGCCACTATTCTTGTGATGTGGTCCACCTAAGATTTTGATTTGCCTCAATTTTTTATACTTCCACTAAAATGAGCTGAAAAAGTGGATAAATGACGTGGATAAACACATACATCATGGTGGGGTTCACATAGCACTGTCCAACCGTGGTTACACATAGTGTCAGCATCACACTCAAAGTATGTTTGAAAGTTATAAGTGAATTGTCTAGAGACTCATTGACCTCACATGGTGAGATTTGATTGGGCAGATGCCATTGTCAAATAAAAGGCATATGCAAAGCATGTTTTAAATTTGTTTGGTAGTCGACTAGCCCATCTCTAAATGCTACACATGGCTTAATCAAATCCAGCCATGTGATGTGACCATGGATATTGCTCACCCAACAATTTGCTTCCATTATTCATTTAATGAATCCATAGATGGATTCTTCATATAAAAGTCACAAGTGCCACTCACAAAACTACTTTTTCATTAGGTACACTTTCTCTATGTGATATTTCACCTCTTGCTTGTTTCATATCTAAAGAAAAAATCTTAATGATAGTTGGTTTGTAATCACAGATTTCGCAATAATGGCTTGTTCCACAGAAGGATTCCTTGAAAATTGTTGGCTTGCGGGACATGGATTGCATGCTGACCCTAACACCACTTGTGGAGCACAAGTAACTTGACGTGACGGGATATTATTGGGTCACATGCTGCCGTGAAGATGGGTTTGGTGGAGTATGTACTTAATCTAATGACTTCCAAACATGCCTTGTATGTGTTCTTGTAATGACCTGGATAAATATTGACCCCCTCAATGGTGACCATTGATTGATGTATAGAGCAAGACATAAACCAAACTCGCTCGAAAGCTCGACTTGTATTGGTTTGAAAAAGCTTGGCTTGGCTTGATTCGAATAGTAGGCCAAACCAAGCCTTGGAGTCAAGCTCGTTTAAAAAAACAAACCAAGCTCAAACCAGGGCAGTTCTGGCTCAGCTCGGCTTGAGTCGGCTCGGTTTGATTTGGTTTGATTCAGCTCGTGGATTGCATGCACACTGTTTCATGTGGTGTGATCCACTTGAGCTTTGGATATGATTCAATTTTGGGATCATGTCCTGCAATGATATCTAAATATGAATGAACAGCGTGGATAATACATATACATGACGACGTGGATAACACAATACATATATATGAGTGCACACTGTTTCCTGTGGTTTGGTCCACTTTAGCTTTGGATATGATTCAATTTTGGATCATGTCTTAGAATGACATGTAAAAACAGAAGGACGATGTGGATAATACATATACATGATGATGGGCCCACAAAGTTTACTCAGTATGCTAAAGCAGAATTCGAATTGGCTGGTGACCTCAACACCTACCATGTAGCTAGTGTCGAAGCTCTGTGGGCCCTGCCATGATATAAGTGTTTTACTTGCATTGAGATGTTACTTTCATGTAATTATATTACTTTGTCACGACCTCCTGTGATGAGGAACTTTGAGACTCATACATGCTTGTGTTTTAAGTTGTAACTTTTCGTTCGTTGTTATTATCCTATGGAGGATATTAAGCTTTATGCTATTTTTTAGTGTTGTTACTTTTGTATTTATCTTTTTTAATGTTATTTTATAGTGTTATCTTTGTATAAAAAAAAGTTGCGTATTATATATATTGTTTATTTAGTAAACAGAAAAAAAAAAGAGTTGACTCATGTTCAAAATTGGCTCAGTTCTGCTCAACTCGGATATTTGGACCAAATCAAACCAAGCTCAAGCTCGTATATTTTGGACTAAACCCTTTTTATTCTTTTTCTATTTTTTTTGTTAGTCATGCACGTACCCACCTTGTTAGCTGCGCAACGCACCCACACGGTTAGTCACATGATGCACCCACCCACCTGTGGGTTTAGTGTCTCCTTAGCATTTTGAACTTGCAACCTGCTATTAAAACGCATAGGCATCTTCCAGCTGGCTAGCAGGCGAGACACAATCTGGACTAAACCAAGCTCAAACAGTAGGGATAGGCTCAAAGCTCAACTCGAACAGGGAGTGTTACATAAACAAGCCAAACCAAACTTGGGTCAAACTCGGTTTGGCTCGGCTCATGTACAACTATATTGATGTACCATATATATCCTTACAAACCCTATCCAATCATCCACTAAAATTACATGTACAGATTAGCCCAAATGTAACCGTCCATTCGTCCATTCATTATACTCATCAATTTAAACATTTAGTCACCCAATCATCCACTACACCACTAGCAAACTCCAATCATATAACCAACTAAAGATCCATTCATCTCATCTGTCCACCCACTTGACCATTAAATTATGCATCTCATGTCCAGTATAACTTATTAGTGCAACACAACTGATCACACGCAGGTAGCATGAACAGATGGTAAAGAGCATGCATTCCAACGTTTTTTAAGTAACGAGTATAAATGCTTCTTTTTTTAGGAAACACCTTCATGTGTTAGTTAAGTATTAATAGGATTATCATGTGGGTACGTGGATTTTAGGAAGCAGGTGGTGCATGATTATAATCAGAGATCAATAATCAAGATCATCCATGATTATTAATAACCTAACTATTGCAAACCATCCAAGTTCAATCACAAGATCAACTGACCACCCATTTGTTAACTTAAACCAACAACATGCAATTTTTAAATTTATTCACAAAATCAGAACTGTTCATAAAAACTTCTCAACTTTCCTCAAAACCCATCCGCCACGCAAATCTATCTATCCATTCAATTCGTCAACCCATCCACTCAATCAGTCGTCCATTGTACATCCATGATTGTACACATATATCCATGTACATGCTACCCACATGTGAGCACCATGCACATGCATTACTATACACCACAAGCATCACTTCATACACACGAGTGAGGCATTTTTTTTTTTTTTTTTTGTAATAAAGGAAATTAACGGATGGTGGGTGTTTCACTTACACGAGAAATCATTTAAAGAAAATATTTTGATTTTTTTCACATGTATGCATTAAGGATGGTGGGACCCCTTTATTATACATAGGGTCATGAGTGTAGGATACGAGGCGTGCAAAGTGAGAAAAAAATAAAAAAAAATAAAAAGAGAGTAAAATAAAAGTGCTTCCTAAAGCTAGAGTTGTACACAAGTTGAACCGAATCGAACTAGGCCCTGCTCGGCTTGGCTCGACTAGTGGATTACCTAGGCTCGAGCTTGGCTCAGTTTTGTCTTCGAGCCAAATTGGCCAGCTCGGTTTGGTTTAGTCGAGCTTTCGAGCCAACTTGAACGGACTGCCGCCTATCGGATTGAATAGACAGGGCATCGGATAGGGAGGTTCGGTTGGATTGGACAGACAGGGTGTCAAACAGGGAGGTCCCGATCGGATTAGATAGGATAGGGCATCAGACAGAGAGGCGAGGTGGGCGTTGGACAAGGCTGGGCGAGGTGGGCGTCGGTCGCTTGCGGAGATGAGAGAGAGAGAGAGAGAGAGAGAGAGAGAGAGAGAGCGCATAGGTTTGCTAAATGATCGGTGGTCGGGCGATTTTCGAGTGTCGATTGGGTGTTAATGGGCGTGGGCAGGCTGCAGGCAAAAAGCGGGTGCTCGAATGAATGAAATCAGGGCGCTCGAAATTGATATATATATATATATATATATATATATATATATATATATATATATATATATATATATATATATATATATATATATAAAATTTAAAATCAAACCAAGCCTGGTTTCGAACTAAGTCAAATCGAGCTCGGGTCAGCTTGAGCTCGGCTTGAATTTTGAACAAGCTAAAAAATTTGGCTCGATTTGGTTTGAACCACCTTTTGAATCAAGTCAAACCAAGCTTTTTCGAGCCGAGCAGAGCGAGCTTTTATTAAGGTGATTAAATTAATGTAAAGTCTAACATAAGACCCTAATTATTTTTTTGAAACTTTCTTTTAAATTTGTTGAAATATTGGTCAATCATAATTCATTTTTCTGTATTTTTTATTTATGAAATTAAATAGGGATTAATTATTAAAATTGCGTAAATTAAATTTGAATTAGATTATTATTATTCTTTATTATTTAGAACATGTAATCTAATTCCAACATTTTTTAAATTATTATTCAATATTGAAATTCTGAAAATTTAAATTATAAGTTTATCTTTTTATTAAAATATTTTTATATTAAATTTTCTTAAATTATTTTCCTTTCATATTTCAAGCACCATTAAGTAATTTTATGTAAATTTCGAGTTTATTTTATAGAATTTGGAATTTTCATACTACTTTGTAATTTTCTACAATTCTAAGGACTTCTACATAATTTTCAGGAATTATAGGCACTATTTTATATTTGTTTTAGGGACTTGCACTGAACAATACACGAATTCTAGTGTTGTTTAAAATTGTTTAGAAATTCCGTTTAGTATTCTAAATTACTAAATTTTCACAAAATTATATTATCCTATTTTGTTTTAAAATTTTGTAGATTAAATTATTTAATAAAAAAGGGTTTCTATAAATTATTTATGTTTATTGCTGATGTTAATAATCTTTGTTAATCATGCAATCTTTTATGGAATTCTTTACATTGTCTCATAAAAATAGTGAAAAGTGTGTAAATATAATGTAGTATTGTGTAGAGTTTAATCCATGATAAGAGACATGTTTAATAATTTTTATTTGAATTTATGAACATGAGATAATGATTCATAGCATATGTATATTTATTTTTATTTACAAATTTAGGCTTGAATGCGGGTGCGCTGCCATGGGGATGTCCCTAAAAGGCATAAGTAGGTAGGACGATTGTATTCATTGGATGAAAAACCTTAAAGCCAATAAGTAGAACGATTGTGTCTCTTGGTTGAAAGACCCTAGAACCCACTAGATCCTTTGAAATCTCCTTTGTGTACAACATATGAGTGCAAGTGTGAGCGTGGGCATACATCAGAGGTACAACTGAAGTAATAGTTTGACCAACTAACGTACGAATTAGTCCCTCACCTCAAAGTATCGGTGTGTGGGCGTTAATGTAATGTGGTCATCCACTTGAGTACGGTGTTGTAAAAGACGACTTATATTTAATTTATTGCTTATCAGAATTCATGAAAATATTATATTTGGGGCATATTTATGATTCCCATTCTTAAATGCATCTTCCTTCATTACGGTTGTAAATGGTTGGGTTTGGCCAAAACTAGACCCGCCCATTTACTAAATGGGTTTGGGTCCAAATTTTAGATCCATCCCCTTTTACTAAATGGGCTGGTCTAGGTCGGGTTTGAGTTAACCCCATCAGACCCATTTATAAATGGGTTTGGGTCTGGGTCTAGTAGAGGGAGATCCACCCAGACCCATCTGTAAATGGGTTGGGTCTAACGAGTCCGGGCCTGGGTTTGAATTTGGTATATAAGCATTTTTGCTAAGTTTAAAATCGGGTTTGGACGGGTCCAAGCCTAGATGGGTCCCTTGCAGCATAGACCAAACCTACCCATTTACTAAATAGGTTCGAGTCAGGTCAGACCTAGTATAAAGGAAACCAGACCAAACTCATTTAGCAACTGAGTCTGTTCTTGGACCCAGACCCGTACCATTTAACAAACGGGTCGGGTCTAAATGAGTTGGGTCTAGGTACCCCATCGGGTCCGCTAACCCATTTACAGCCCTATCCTTCAGTCTTTGTATTTTTATTTAATTATATATTTTTTTATAATATGAATATTTTAAAGTTGGATAAAAAATGATCACATTGGGTTGTTATGCTCACACCGTTACAATAATCCACAGGTGCAGAACCGGAATACTATGAGCAGACGGGTCTTTACTACTAGTTTTTTTCTTTTTTACAAATTTATGTTTAATATGAATTTCAATTCAGTTTTGTTCTTCATGTTTAGTTTGAATTTCAAATTTTAATGAAATAAACTATCAAGAGAGTTGAATTTAATGAATATGACATTAATGGAAATTATTTTAGTAGTATTTTTTTTTATGGCTCTGAATATCTATGAATTTTGATTGAATTATGTAGATTGTAATGAATATCAATCTATTAAACTTACGAACTTGGGATTGAAGTCCTGAATAGCACTATTCAAATACTCGAATTTTGGGGGTGTGACGGCTCAATCTTTAATAGTAGCAACCAATCAAATACCGTCATGTTGAGTCATCACAAAGGCCAATGGTGTCAGGGTCACCACACAATCTTAATCTTCAGAGAGGATAGTGGTGTCAAAGTCACCACACAGTCTGTGTCCTCAATCGAGCACATATTTGACTGAGTCCTGATAGTAGATGTGGCTCAATCAAATCCCATATGTTGGGTCTCTGGGCAATCCCCATCTAACCAAATGGCAGGCTTGCATACTTCCCACACCATATATTAGTACCAAAAAGCAAGTGTGAACTTAGGACTTTAATTGTTTTGCAATCATTATCTGCGAGAGCGGTTTAACAAAAGCTCCGTGAAATCAACTTGATACTTTTCTTTTTTAAATATGCACCACTCCATATTAAGAGGTGAGCCAAAAGTAAGTACACTCTCACGAAACCACTGGAAAAAGTAGAAATGGGATGCCCACTGTTGCCTTCTTAGAGTCAAGTTGATATTTGGTTTTTCCATTCATCTTAGTGGAAATCTTTTAAGAGCAAATTGGATGGCATATAAACATCAGGGTGGGCCTCGTGAAGGTTTCAATGGTGGGCTTCCCCATCCCCACTGCTACCTGTGGTGTGGCCTACTTAGGGTTTTGGATTGGTCTGATTTTTTTACCTGAAATCCTGTCATGAGAATAAAATGACCGTCCAAGTGGATGTCACATACGCATAACTGTGAGCATCACAGTGCTTTGTGTTGCACGGGAGCGAATTAGATGTTACCCTGGTAACACCTTAGTGGGTGTTACCCCTACCGTGTGGGGCCCATCGTGATGTATTTTGTATATATCTATGCCGTCTATCTGTTTTCTCATATCATTTTAAGACATGATCCAAAACCTTAAGAAGATCCAAATCTCAGGTGAACCATACCACTACAAACAGTGATTAATAACTATTAAAAACGTTTTGTTGGCCACAAAAGTTTTGGATCAATCTGATATTTATATTTTCCCTTCATCAAGACCTTATTGACATTATCAAGAGCTTGGATTGAAAATAAACATTACCAAAACCTTACCATGGGCTCTTTGGAATTTTTAATGGTGGGGCACTCAATGACACTGTTTCCAGTGGTATGGTCCACTTGAGATTTGGATCTGCATAATTTTTGGAACCTTATCATAAAATGGGCTGTATAAACGGATGGACAGAGTGGATATACAAAATATCATCCATGTGGGACATACGGTAGGGGTAACACCCACTAAGCTGTTACCGGGGTAACACCTAATTCGCGCCCGTGTTGCACGCCCTCGCCCATTTGTCCTGGAAATTTGCGTCCATCGCGTTTCAGCCATTTAATTTGATGGCCCCACCACCGGTACCATATGTTGGTGATTGACGACCGGTGTTGTGAAGACTGTGGGGCCTACTATGATGTATGTGTTTTATCCAAGCCGTCCATCCATTTTTCCAGCTCATTTTTTGTCATGAGCCCAAAATTGAAGCCTATCCAAAGCTCAAGTGGACAACACTACAGAAAACACACACATCACCCCACTATTTTCTGTGGTGTGGTGCAGTTTAGCTTTGGATAGGAGTCGATTTTGTCCTCATGCCCTAAAATGAGATGGAAAAATGGATGGACGGCTTGGAAAAAACACATACATCACGGTGGGCCCCACTAAGCCTTCACCACCAGGGTAAAGGGTGGTGAACGCCTCACTACCCAATCCGCGTCCTAGAAATCCACCGTGATAAGGTTTGTGTCCCATCCATCTCAATCACGCGTGTATGTCCGTCCATCCAGTACCACGGCCATTTAATGCTAGACACAGTTTTTACCACAGCCAAAGGTTCTCAATTTACGACGGTGGGGCCCATTGTACAGTGATCCAAACCGTTGATATTGTATAACTCCTTATAGATGACTGACATACCAAAAATCTCCCAGGGAGAATACTGATACCCATCCTTCAGTTGGGGGCCAGCAAATAGACCTTAAGGAGGAAAGCGGGTCCACATCCAACCAAAAGAAAGAACCATACACTATTAGGCCTATCACATGAATGATTTGGATCACTGAACATGGGCCCAGGTGCAAAATCCAGGCAGAATATTGCAGAATGCATCCAAACCGTCGAAATTCTACAATAAAAATCTGAAAGATGCTTTCTATATGTCCCACGCCCATCGCTATCGCTGTTGGAGCCGTGGGACATCGTTTTCACGCACCCAACAAAACATGCATTGAAATAATTATTTGGTCCCTTTGAAAACTACTCAACTTTTCTTTTGGGTTTGTAAAAGTGGGGCCCACCACTGAATGATCCACACCGTTAGTCTGTTGGTTCCCACAATGGACGGACCATTCTAAAATAATAATAATAATAAAAAAAATAAAAAATGCTAACCTTCCAAATCACCGACTGTAAAGATGTTAAACCATCCTAACCATCAGATCACACGATTTTTGGGCATGGACCATTTTTTGTCCGTGTGCCACAGATGGGATGCTTAAGACTATCCTAACCATCCAATTACAGGATTTTGGGGGCATGGAACATTTTTTTGTCGGTAAGCCACAAAGGAGATGCTTAGGGTTGTCCCACCTGCGCGAAGTTTTCGCCTTCACCTGATGAACGGTCCAGA
Source organism: Liriodendron chinense (assembly GCA_003013855.2). Classification (NCBI taxonomy): domain Eukaryota; kingdom Viridiplantae; phylum Streptophyta; class Magnoliopsida; order Magnoliales; family Magnoliaceae; genus Liriodendron; species Liriodendron chinense. Next base: position 24,246 of record PVNU02003991.1, on the reverse strand, counting down.
TTTGTCCAGATATACATGCATCTCTGGATAGATAAAGAAAAATCCAAAGAGATTCATACGAATATGCGTCACAACTCACAAGACAATGGACAAGACGCTTTCCATTAATGCGTCCATTTGAAGGCTGTAAACAGGACAGATACAACTGTCCAACCGACACAATATTTATATTTTGGCCATCTAGGACGTGGCGCATCAGATAGACGGTTTAGATTAGCCACCAAAGCAGCCCGTGGGAATGGAACCCAAACTTGGCTGAGTCAACTCAATGAGATTTCAAGCCTAGTCTAGTAAACTCGATCGCGAGCATGACTCGGTCATGCTTTCACAAGACCGGTCCAATCCACTTGAAGGCTTGATTGACTCGACACAACTCACCGCGATTTGAACTGAGTCACTCACCTGGTTAAGGCAAAACCAGTTAGTTCGGGCCCATGACTTTCAGATATGTTTTGTTTGGCCATTTTTATCCGTTTTACCTACTCCTAATGATTTTATCACCCGTCTAAATAATTTTAATTTAATTATAAGACATCGAGTCAAGTAAAGACTCATGTGAACTCCAACCTCAACTAGGAAACCAACGGATTGGTAGGGCCCATTAAGCTTCAGGTCCCTGCCTGATATGCATCAGGTCAATGGGCAAGTATGGGCTTTGGCCCTGAGCTCTCGTGACCAGTACTGTAAAGGTAATGGCGACAACCATTACACATTACAGGGTCATAAAGGCTTTTATGACTGTTATGAAAAAATGACCCGTAAAGGCCATTACAACCTCCCGGTTACGCCCCCATAAAGGTCCGTTACAGGTTTACCGTCATGGAATACCTTGCTCGTGACCAAGCTGTGAGCCGAGCTCGAGAACAAGATTTATTTATTTATTTTTAATGTTAGTGGGCGGGTTGGGACTGAAATCAACAGCTTGATCGGCAAGTGGGCCCAGACCAAGCCTAGTACAGAACCAATAAGAAGAAAGCTCACTGTAGGTTGCAGGGTGTCTTTAAACCGGTCCTAAGGGTATGTATTTTAGAAATTGGTAGCCAGCATTCAGTGCACCTGCTTTCGCACATATGAACTGGTGACACAAGTGCAGGATCTAACCCGCCCGCACACCAAGCCATGATGTGAAAGTACCATGTTCCGAATTTCAGGCCCTGGGGATTCAGGTGGGCCACACAAGCCTGCACATCGTAACAATTTGCGCCATCGGCAACAGACACTAACAACTGCACTAAAAATGGCTTAAAAACCATTTTTCAGTGGCAGGCAAGCAGGCCCTTGTAATTCAAATACAATCCTTGTGATAATGTTAAAGCAGAGTTATTTTGTGCACCAAAACATAGCCCACCCAGTAGATATCCAAGGCCTACACCTGCAAGAAAATTGGACAACTGAACATGAAGTTCCAACCGTCTTGCTGCGGCTACACATCATGACCTTAAAAAAAGAAAAGAAAAGAGAAAAAAAAAAGCCTTCCCAACAGCCCACGCAGATCTAACAGCAATTCCCAATTCCTAGTACTGGTACAAAATCTAGTTTTAGTCTGCATCTTGTTACTTCATCCACAAAAGAGATTTTGTATGAAGCTCAAATCAATAGTCAGTGGAATTGGGTTTTGTACATAATCACATTTTGGAGAGACTAATAATGATGCTGTTATGTATTCCGCTCGCCAATGACAAAAGACTGTTTATGGAAAACCGCATTCCGCGAGCTAATCAATGATAACACTAGAATTTCTGTTCTCTCTAATAATCCACCAACCATTGAGTAGCAAATAGAGGCATATGATGAATAAATAGTATGAAGTTGGGCAAAAAGAAATCACCCAATTCTTGTTTTGGGGGCTTATGAGAGCGTTCTGATGCCAAGTTGATTTTAAGACGGAAGAGAGGGATTCAGCACGGTCACCACATATGTGGCTAGTCATATTCAAGATTGGCAAGCATCGGAATCACACATGGTGTGTCAAAGAAGCCCAAGGAGAAAATCTAGACCTTGTCTAGCTGAAGAAAGATGAGTGATTATCTTTCCCAAAATACAAACCACATAACACCAATCACGGAGCTAAAAACTGACGACGAAGATAGCTTCGCAGTGAGGATATGATCCAAGCTGGCAAACGTTTTGCACCATATATATGGGGTAGGGTTCTGTCCCATGGCAGATTCACATACAAGAGTGTGCACATACGAACACATGCAAGCATGCACGCACACAAACTTGGGGTACATCCGTAAGTATTGAGTTATTACTCTAATGGGGCATGCAACTTTGCAAGTATTCGATTTCTCCTTGGCATACCTCACAACTTGTAATTGCAACTCGTGCCCAAAACCATAAATTTTCAGAAATGCACATAACAACAGAATATCATGACATGGAAATCACGTATACTTGAGTTCATATTCAGAAGAAGACATGGCTCCAGATATTGCATGTAGAGAATTTCTATAGACTGAAGAAAGCATCATATGAGGTTCAAGCATAAGAAAGAGTTTCAAGGCTAATTACGAGGAAGGGAATTATAGAGTCATGATGCATCAGAACATGAGTAGCATCCTGGTGCACCATTCTATGCAAATGGGGACAATCCAAAACTCTGACCGGATCGGCCTCACAATGGATGGCATATTCCCATAAATCTCCCAAATTAGAGGTTCTTTACCCTTCATCACTGGGCTACAAATAAACAGTTGAGAGAAATCACATGCAATAGTTCAGAGAAAAAGGCTAAAGACAGGCTTCAATCTGGAAGCGTTTTGGGTCATCCCTCTAGGTCCCATAGGATCAGCGGTCTGGACCAAAGAACCATGGGCCCCACTTGTTCAGAACATCTGCATTAGGACACTATACATGCTATCATACATGGAGACTATAATTCCTCTTCAAGAGACAATGTTCAACTAGTTCAACTGCTGATACAATAAGGGGGGATACTTCATAAACACGAAGAATGAGTAAACTTTCAATCAAGTACAGAGTCATTTAAATGGCAAGAACAGAGGCATGAGGAAACTCCGTTTACAACATTGAGAGAATATGTTCATACCAGAAAGCAATACACATAAATGTCACATGGAAGATTTCAGATCCTCAGCATACACGAGTGAATTCCATGATGGATTCCGAGGAAGAAATGTGTCCTGTGGTGAAAAAAAAGATAATTCAGCAATTCCGCATCCAACAAAAGGGAAGTATCCCTTCTCACATGCAAAGAAATTTGTTCATTTCAAGAAGACATGAAATAAGTAGACATGAAGTAACAAAACAGCAACTAAAGCTATAAAAAAATAAAAGAAAGAAGAAGAAGAAGAAGAAGAAGAACTGTTCTTCCCAATTTCTTATTTACATTTATTTTGGGTAGTTCAGATTTAGGTTCCATGCAGTCTCATAACACAAATTCAGACTCAATTCATTCTAATGATTTTTGAGCAAGTACTATCAGTGTGCACACACGAACACATGCATGCATCCATCGAGTCATCATGCAGACATACATGTATATGTATGACGTATCCAGATCCGACTATCTTCATTTTAGATCAGAACTATGAACAAGGGCAAGGAAAAGAATGCCAGAAGTAGGAAAAATAGATGAATATCAGAAAGACGATATTATTTTCTTACGCTATTTGTCCTGGTTTTGAAGTTCTAAAAATGATCCAATCTCTTTTTCTTTTAAAAGAGCTTAATAAAACAAAATTTAACGAGATTGCCTTCAGACATTGAAATCTCAAATGATTCCATGAAAAATAAGTTTCGTCTTGAAATTTTCCTTTTCTAGACAATTTCTATCAAGCCTCAACACCTTCACTGTTAGATGTAACAGCCGATCACCTTGGTTTTAGGTGTGGGGCAACAAAAAGAGATTCACAAAGGCTTTTCCACTCTGGAGTGCCTCATGGTATGTCTTGATGCACCATCCAATCGAATTGATTATTAATGTAAAAAGTGGAAATGGCCAAACCGAATAAGATGTTGACCATAGAATTCAATCTAGGTGGAAGAAGTGGAGATGTACCTCTGGAGTTTAATGTGATCGTCGCATACCACTCAAAGTGAAAGGAAGAATTTATAGGATGGATATAAGCCCAGCCATGCTTAATGGGACAAAAGGTTGGGCAGTTAAAGAACAAAATGTTCATCGTATGTGTAGCTGAAATGAGGATGTCGAGATGGATGAGTCGCAAAACGAGGAAGTACAGAATTCGAAATGAATGCATTCAAGGGAACTTAGGAGTAGCACCAATTGGTAATAAGATAAGGGAAAGTAGACTTAGATGGTTTGGTCATTTGCAATGGAGACCAAGAACCACAACGATTAGGAGTGAGTTGGTACAAGTTGAAGGCTCTAAAAGGGCAAAGGGAAGGCCCAAAAGGACATGGATTGAGGTAGTAAGAAAAAACTTGATGACCTATGGTCTAACTAAAGGTCTAGCCCTTGATAAAGTAGAATGGCAGAGTAGGATTCATGTAGCCGATCCCAATTACTCGGGATAAGGCTTAGATGATGATGATGCGAAATGGCCAAATTTCAATTGGGTTTCGTAGCATTAATATTAAGGTATTAGGCTTAGATGGCAACAATGTCTTTTAAGTTTGACCTGAGAGGAATGTAACTGCAACTTGAGGGCTCTTTTCCCTTTCAAGAAAGAAGAAGGAGAGACCAAAAACTTTGAGGGCTCTTCCTCATTATGAGCATTGTGACAACTACTTTTGAGATTTTTAAAATCCTCCAATATTTTCACACAAAATCAATTAAATGATATTAAACAATAATATTGCAAGATTTTCAAAAATCTCAATAGTCATAAATTTTCACAATTTTAACATAAAACTATTCAACAGTAAAAACAATAAATTTCAGACATATTTAAATTTAAAATTTATTTATTAATTCATAATACATATTTTTTTAAAGATTTTTTGTGAGGTTTTTCCGATAAGGCGATAATAATGCAAGGAAAACATCAAAATCTGAAAATCTCCCGAGAAATTCTCAAACTGAGAAATTGCCAAGAACAAGATTTCCCACTATGATTACGAGTACTAGGAAGCTTCATTACAATTTGACTAGGTCCTCTTGCTTGAATTGACACTTTGCAATTCGATTCTTGTGCATCCAAATAGAGCCTAAGCATTTGAAACCTATTAAAGATCCTTGTTTGAGGGGAGTTGCAAAGGGCTTTCTCTAAAGCCACTCTCTCATATTTGCAAGGTGGAGAGAAGAGATGGGACAAAGTATCCTTATGGTTCCCATGCTTGCAAGGTTGAGAACAAAGATGAGATGGCGCATAACCAAGGTTTTGTTGTTTGTAAGGTGAGGAGAGAAAGCGATATAGTTTATCCTTGAGGTTATCTTGTTTGCAAGGTGGTGAGAGACCTATGATTTTCCAATTGTGAGATAGCTTGGCTATGCTTGATAATGTGATCTCCTTATTTTTGTGAGCGGATTCCTTTACCAATGCTTCCCAATTCCCATGAGCAGTTACATTGTGACAAACCACTAAGCTTAATTGTGACAAACCATGTAAGTTGTGAGTTAGAGGTGGCAATTGGCCGGGACGGCCTGGGCCCTGGGCCCTGGCCCCTAACCACTTAAGGCAATGGACCCCTAAACCAAGACTAATGCTCGGGCCAACCCAGGCCAAGGAAAATGATGAATGGCCCGGCCCGGCCCGGCCCTAGAAGGAGGCGAATGAGAGAGGTGATTGATTCTTTTAAATATGGAAGGGTGCATCAAGCAAGTGGGAGCCATCAGACATCTTTATCGAATAATCCACATTGCCGACCTAACGGATAATACGGTCATACCATGATGAGAGATTGCTCAGAAAAAATGTCACATGGATTTCGGAGGACTTTTTTTTCCTCTCCGTCTTCTACATCATAACAGGACCTTCCTTATAGGGCCAGGGCTCAGGGGAAGATGGTGGGCTAGGACCAACCCCGGCCCAGACTATTGCCACCCCCATTGTGAGTGTACTTGTTTCCATGAACACTCAAATCTCCAGTCATGCTTGTTTCACACAATGGAGCAGATTTTGCAAAACCAAAAGGGTAAATATCTAAGTTCCAGGACCTCAGAACATATGTCATAAGTGTAAGAGATTGCATTAGACCATGGATACACCACAACCCAAAAAATCATGCCATTCAGATGAGCTAGAAATCAATTAGAGGACTTCTGCTAGTTAATGTTCGATAATTGGTTGGCCTTTTCCCAACCACCCATTTGTAATCCTTAAACGAGTCCTCCAATCAATGGCTAAGTCATCTGACCAATGTGATTTTTAGTGTACAATCCATCCATTGTGGGGACCTACTAGATGATGTTGAAGATATAATAATAAATAAAAAAAAGACTTAAATAAACCTGTGTGGAAGTGATGAGAGTTGTTGAAGACAAACAGAAAAAGGAAACGAACCAAGATGAAGGCGCTTGCTGCAAGATTTTGTGAGCCAAAGCACAATTGAATTGCTAAGCTTAGGTTAGTTCCCGCCCCACGAGTCTAAATAACCTAGTGCAGTCGTTTTATAGCGGAGATGCCACCAGGAAGCAGCCCACACACTCACATAACATGTGTCAACCCTGATTGCACCTTCAGGTCGATCCAACGACACACATATGGCTATTTTCTCAATCGGAAAAGGCAAAGAAAACTAGAGAATACACAGACGTATTTTTTCGGTGTACTTCTACCTGAGAAGGCTCAGCTATATATAGGCCACAGCCTGGCCTCTGAAACAGTCAGGCAATTACAAGCAAACATTCGCTGATGTAATTGCAAAAGTAATTTAAGACTTCACAACGTTTGAAAAATGGTTAGATCAATAAAAAGGATTTAGATAATTAATAAAAAAAAATATATAGATAACAGAATGAGGGAGCTAGAGCCTAGGCCTGACCGTAGCCCGTCATGGCACACACGCTTGTGCGTCAGAAAAAGAAGAAGAACAGTCCTGACGAACTTGGTTTAATGCATGTGGATTGCCGACTCATCCAAGTTGAATGCAACTTATCCAAATTGACTCATACTCGGCTGACCCCAATGCTGTGCAGCACACAAACCAGCATTGAAATTATGCCTGAATATGGCCGAGTCACCCTGGACTCGACTTAGGACCGGACGAGTTAGTCTGGGTCTCTAAGTCTTCAATCCATGCTAATGCATGCATCCATTCTCTCTTCAAAAGGACCCAAGAGTACTTATCATCATCATCAAAGACTTATACCAACTAATTGGGCCTTATCCCAATTAATTGGGGTTGGCACAGCAATTCTGCTTACAAAGTGAAAAAAAGGGAAAAGAATTCCCACTCCATTTCCTATTTGGGACTATTTGCAAACACATATTTGCAAACTACATTCTTTTCAAAAGCTCTTAACAGATGTAAAACCACTCCTACTAAAGAATTATTTTTTAAAACAATTCAATAGATGAAAGGTCTTGATTTTGCACACATGTTCGGATACTGAATGCCCAATAAAGAATTTACATAATATTGATAGACAGCGTATTTAACTCAGCCAGTGGGAATTTTGCATTCTCATTGCCGATGCCAAGACCCAATAAAGGAGGATTACATCAGGTTGGCAGTCAATGTCAAACTTTGACCACATCTTTTTCTCATGAATCCTAACAATGTGATGATGATTGATAGCAACAAATCCTTTGATAAACAAAATCATCTCTTCTTCTTCTTCTTCTTCTTCTTCTTCTTCTAAGAATGAAACAAATAAGAGATTATATTGGTTCACAAACATTGGTATTCCTTGCTATTGTCTACATGATATTAAAAATCTCTAGCAGGCCCTCTTAAGTTCTTTTTCTTTTTAAAGGATCCTGCTAAGGGCCTATTTGATTTGGGTGAATAGAAAGGAAAATGAAGCACTTTTCCATGATGGGATGGTTCCCAATGCGTGATTAACAAAGAAACTTATGGATTCCAAATAGCAATTACTAAACTTTTCAATAGTCAAATTCTTTACCACATGATTCCAAGCAACCGTTGTCTCACAAAATTGAGATTGCCACTTGCTATCAATCAAGACCCTGAAAATGGAATTCATGTGAATCCATGTTTCAAGAGTTCTCATGGTATCCATGGATTCCATCATCAGATAATTATTACACTTTTTTATTCTTTTTTTTTGTACTTTCCAGTGAATCAAACATGCCCTAAGAAGAATATTAAAACTCAAGGAAAAATTGCAAAAAATACAATATCTACAATTAAATTAAATTGGAAAGAAAACTTGATGTATTCCTACGGATTTCTACATATACGATTACGAATAACGCATTTTTTTTATACAATATGGATTGTATGGTATCCTGAATTCCAACCAATCTTGATGAATTTTTTTTTTAAAAATCCACGATCTTGATGAATCTTTTTTATACTCCACTCGTGACCGTTAAAAGATGAAGCCAAGTGAGGAAGAAGGGACTAGAATTAACCTGCTCCTCAACAAATGCATAATTTGCTGAGTTTGATTTCGTGCATGTGGGCCCATGGTTTGATGATCCAAACCGCCACCATTGATGGTGGATGCCATGTAGATCTCCCAGTATGAAGATCCCAACCCCTTATATTGTGCCCTACTAGAATTAACACCTGCTACTCAACAAATGCATAATTTGCTGAGTTTGATTTCATGCATGTGGGTCCACGTTTTGATGATCCAAATCGCCAACATTGATGGTGGATGCCATGTAGATCTCCCAGTATGAAGATCCCAACCCCTTATATTGTGGCTTAAAATACACTATTAAAGTGCTATATGTTTCAATCAGGGAGGAGATTATCAGGGCATCCCCCAACCATGCGGAGATGCATCATTTCAATAATTTGGATTATTGAACCATGGGCATTGAATCCTATGGTTTAACTGAGATATGGTGCTTGATGGGTGGATTGGCAGAATAGAATTCGTGCAGCCACCCCAAGTATTTGGGATAAGGCTTAGATGATGATGAACCATGGGAACAAACTTGTCAGTATCCAGGAACCTATAATTCCTCATTTAGAAACAAGCAAAAAAATAAAATGGAAAAGATTGAATCGTCACAGTGTTTAATCAATGAAATAAGGTTCACTTGGAACAGAAAAAGGAAATAAAGGTGTTCATTCAACCTTAAATGTAGAGGTGGGCAAAGATCTGATCTGAGTCAAACATGGACCAGATTGGATCGTTCAGCTGCTTGAGTGGGTGTGTTCGAACAAACATTCGAACAGGGTGGCCCTGTTCAAACTTGGTTTGGTATGGCCTAGCCATGTTCGAACATATGGATTTCGGAAAATTCTTACGAGTTCAAACAAGTTTCAAACAATTTCGCTTTTTCGCTTGAAAATATTTTTTCTACTACTGAATAGTGAATACCGATTTGTTCACAAATTACAAATTACAAATTCCATCCTCGGACGTGGGTTGGCTAGTGATGTAAACACCAGCCAACAAGTCGGTGTCAAAGCTCTGTGGGTCCCACCATGATGTATTTGTTTTATCTACTTTGTCCATCCATTTGTACAGCTCATTTTGAGGCATTAAACAAAAAATGAGGCAGATACAAAGCTCAAGTGGACCACACCACAAGAAACGGTGAGGAGAATGATGTCCACCATTAAAACCTTCCTAGGGCCCACAGTCATGTTTATTTGTCATCCAACCTCTCTCTCTCTCTCTCTCTCTCTCTCTCTCTCTCTCTCTCTCTCTATATATATATATATATATATATATATATATATATATATATATATATATATATATATATATATATATATATATAAAATTGAGTTGAACGAACAAGTCGAGTCGAGTTGGTCAATATTCGAGTCGAGTTCGAGTTCGAGTCGAACAAGGCTGTGATTGAAACCGACTCAATTTTTTTTTCCGAACAGACCTTGTGTTCGAACACGAAGACTTTCTGTTCGAACGGAGTTTATCGAGTCGATCCGAGTCAATCCGAACGATTAAACTCGGTTCGTTTCTAGCTCTACTTAAATGACAAAAGGACTCATGTCTCATTTGATAGCCAATGAGATTGCTAAGGGCCCTGAACATATTGGTAGGGAGATTCATGGGTACCCGAACCTATAGATACTCGAAGTATATGATACGATTAATCATATCCTAGTCCCGATTTTGGGTGCTGGAAATTGTATTTCAAATTAAATGAGCGATACATGTATTCACAGTAAAGTAGCATATATGCATCCTCCATAAAAGTAAATACATGTATCTACAAAAAAGATAAGATGTATTCACCACTATTCATGCATGTGCAATAATTGTTCAATGCATGTGACTTTTCACTAAGAGTTACCTAAGAGTTATATTCATCAAATTTCGCACTTTTGTAAGCACACAAAAACTTCTCTCCTCATTCTAGGAGCTTTTATAAGTTTGAGTTCTTCTTATGTCTTGAACAAGGTTTAGAGATGGCATATCTTCTTGGTAGTGCAAACTAGCAAAGACACCATTCCGGTATTGAAACTATAGATATAGGCTCTGTAAGAGTCTAGGCCCGGTTGAATCCTAGGGATAGTACGCAAGAGCTTTGTTGCATCTTTGGAAGGTGTAAACTGCCTTCAAGAAGAGGCATTGCAATGCTTCTAAGCCAAATTTCTTCAAGTTGGTTATCCTTTCATTACAAAAATTAACATTGATAATCTTCCTTACGTAGGTATGTTTAAGTCGCAACTATCTCAATTTTCCGTTATGCTTTACACAAAGCAGTATTGCTGTCAAAGTACATGGGAATATCAGGCATTGGGTTGCTCCATACAGTTATGTCCGTCAATATTTTCTGAAGCCATTTTGCCTCTTCTCTTGCTGATGCCAGGTGATGAACTCAAACTTTATTAAGTTGCAACTATTTCCATTATATGGCCCACTATGCACTTTAAACAAAGCATCATTGTTGTCAAAGTACATGAGAATAGCAAGCATTTGGCTTGTTCCATAGAGGTATGTCTACCAATATCTCTAAAGCCATTTTGCATCTTCACCTGCTAATAGTGGGCATTTGGCTTGGACTTCTAAGAAATCATTCTGCCTCTCAAGGTGGAAATCCAACCACTAGTAGAGTTCAGATTCCAAGTGGCATCACTGCAACCTTTGATTACAATTGGATATCTCTCATAATGAAAATCGCAGTAGCTCAGCTCATGATTGATGCATCTACCATGCCACCAATGCTACTCATGCATGCATGCATCTACCTTCATCCCATGCACACATGCTTTTACATGCATCCCATACATACATGTCAGAATGCATGAACATATCTCGTATGTCCAATCAAGCGTCGACACAAGTGCACGTGACTTGTCATACAACAATCATAGCGTACATAATAGCCAGCATGCATCCTCATGTTCATGCAATCATATCCATGTATACATATGGCCATGCATTCATGTGATATATATCAACATGCATTTCTTGTATCATCCACATTCCACACGTGCTATCCTTGTTCCGGCCCATATAGATGGGTTAGCTAATTGCCATCTTACGGACACATGGCACACATGTGACAAACCTTTTTAACGGCTTATACATATTGAGTTGTATACTTGTGCCACACATGTAACAGTCCTTGTGCACGTGTTACGCATATAAGCATACACATGCCGCTATGTGAGAAGCACATAATCTGGCTAAACCATCCACATGACTAGCCCATCATACAACACAGAAAACATAACTGCAGCTTGAGCAAGCCTCACAGGCAGCGAATTGAGCAATTTGTGGCATGCATGTGTTGTGAAAGCAACAGCATGTGTGGCTAACCTAAAATACATCAAAGGTAGATAAACCAAAGGCGGTCCGCACAAGATCCACACACACACACACACACACACACACACAAAAAGTACAGAGTACTTATTTCGATTTTCCGTGCCCATGGTCGGTAACTCTTCTCATCAAAGCAACCAAGTCTTATGACCAGACTAACACACACTAGAGTGGTCATTTGTGAATTAAAGTCTATTTTGGGTTAAAACCCAATAAAAAGGCAATCATAGTTCAAAACTCCTCTAAGTATAGCTTGGGAGGAAGATTTGAGCCCTCCTTGAGGAAAGAATCTGGAGAAAAAACTTACCAATTTGAGAAAAATCGAAGAAAATCTTATTGGTGGCCCGACTTCCGAATCTTCCTATTTCGACCAAAACATCATCAAAGAAGCTCTAAAAAATTCCCAAAAAATCACGACAAATCCTCTAAAATCAAGATCTACCAAACCCCAAAACTTTAAGCTCAAACGGGGTCCATCCGTCCATACAATGCTGACATCAACCATACGGCTGCTAACGGCAACAAGCTCACGTGTCGCCTTTCAACTTTCTTGGTGCGGAATGGCCTAATCTTGGCTCTGAAACCAAGTAGAAGATGATTTGGTGATTGGAATAAGGAGAAAAGAGGTGAGAAGTGAGAAAGAAGAAGAGAGTTTGGGGGAATATTGTGTTAGAGCAACATGCTCTCACACACGAAGCTTCATTAGAATAAAACATATAGTACATTGCAGAAGAATGAGAAAAAGGTGCACATACACTTACACTAACGGTGCTAAATGAGCCACTAACACACACTAACACTGATGCAGGACAGCCCTAAATATGATGCATGCTCATGAACACAATTATTCAGCGGAAATAAAAGCAATAATAATAATGAAATCTAGCATAAATTATTATAAACTAAGAAAAACAGAAGGAAAACATGCAATGGAATGGGCCATCATCACAACCATGGAGTATGGGATTCAAATAATGCCTAGGTTGGATCCGGCGATGGATGGAACCTCCCGATCTTGCATGGCTATACCTAATCGATCAATGTGGAGAACCAGGAGGTTTCTCAGATTAGGGATTTGAGAATTTGGGGATTTAGGGTTTGGATCAATTCTCAAGGTTTAGATCATAGGGAATAATCAAAACAGAAGTTAGGATGATAATGACAGAAGATAAAATACCTGGAAGAAGTTGGAGGGGCACAAGAAGAAATCAGAAGAAGAAGATCAAGGAGAAGAGAAGAATCACCATGAGAGAGAGAGAAGGAAGGAGGAAGCTCAAAGAGACTTTCATTAATCAATAATCAAGTTAATTTAGTGTTTAGGGCCTAGCCCTCTTAAATAACCAAATAAAAGACATAAAAGTACTAAACTACCCCTAAATTAAGCAAAAACGCGGAAATAAACAAAACTGCGCAAAAGTTCGGGCGCTCGGTCGGGCGCCCGAAGACGTCCAAAAACGTCCAGAGAGTTTCGGGCGCTCCAGAGGCCAAGTTCGGGCGCCTGAAGGCAATGGTCGGGCGCCCGAAGACAGTGGTCGGGCGCCCGACGGGCGCCCGAAGTCTTCAGCTCTTCGGTCCTTTTCTGCAATCTTCCTACGCACGTGTCCTCCCTGGATGGGGTCTTCTATGTGTGTGATCACGTGTGGAGGGTCTTCAGCTCCTCAATAGTCGCCTATCCACAAGGATGGTACTTGTGAATGGCGCTTTCTTCGTTGGTACACTTGAAATGGCCTTGTGTCCTCATCAACTCCCTTCGGGTGAGAAAAATTCGACCCTGACGAGTTAAAACTCTTGTGGCGCTCTAGTAAGTATGGATCAATACGCTGCACTTCCGCTTCAGTCAACCACGTAGATTCAGAAAGTGGTTTGTTCCTCCACTTGACAAGATACCTCTGGAATCCTCCATCTCTTGTGGATACTATCTCATCATCCAAGATCTCTTCAATTTCTTCTTTATGGACAATAGGTGGAGGGAGGGGTGGAAGGGGTTGTGAAGCAAAATCAGAGTAGGGCCATGAATGAAATGATGGATCAATGGTAGTGTCAGGGGAACGGACTAGATCTTCTACATTGAAAGTCGGGTTAATGCCCATTTCAGGTGGAAGGTCAATCCGATACGCATTGGACCCAATTTTCTGCACTATCTTGAATGGCCCAGCACTACGTGCTTGTAATTTCTTAGCGGATCCCTGTGAGAACCGCTCTGGCCTTACTCGCACCATTACAGTCTCCTTCTTGAAAATCTTGCAGTCTACGAGGAGAATCAGCTGAAATTTTATAATTATCATTACTCTTACTTATCCGCTGTCTAATATGTGTATGCAATTCATGGATATGTCGTGCAAATGCATCGGCTGACTCAGAAGACCTTTGGGTGACAGACATGGGTAAGAGATCTATTGGCATTCTAGGTTTATACCCACTAACAACTTCAAATGGACTCATCCCTGTAGATCGATTTACTGACCTATTATAAGCAAATTCAGCAGTTGGTAAAATTAGGTCCCAAGCCTTAACATGTTCACCCACTAGACAACGCAGAAGATTTCCAAGACTACGGTTCACCACCTCAGTTTGACCGTCTGTTTGTGGGTGGTAAGCAGTAGAGAATTGCAAACGAGTTCCCATAATGTGCCATAGTGTCTTCCAAAAATAGCTAGTGAATCGAACATCACGATCAGACACTATGGTTTTAGGTAACCCATGGAGACGCACCACACCATCAAAAAAGATACGAGCAACATGAGATGCATCTGACGTTTTCGAACATGGGAGGAAATGCGCCATTTTAGAGAAATGGTCCACCACGACAAAAATGGAATCATGCTTTTTTATTGTCTTGGGAAGCCCAAGCACGAAGTCTATACTAATGTCCTGCCACGGAGCATGTGACACTGGCAATGGCATATACAGCCAGATATTTTGTTTTCTCTGCTTTGCCAGTTGACATGTACGACACTGCCCTAAAACTTTGGCTACGTCTCGCTTGAGACTTGGCCAATAGAAACGATCTTCCACAAGGGCAATGGTCTTATCACGACCAAAATGGCCAGCTATCCCCCCTGAATGAAGCTCCCAGATGAGGAATTCACGAAGGGACATACGGGGAATGCAAAGTCTGTCTCCCTTGAAAAGGAAGCAGCCATCTTTAAGAACATATTCGCCCATAATATGCTGGTCACTAGAGAGCGACGCGTAAGAGCCCCCAAAATCAGGACATGTGGGGTATTCATCTTTCAGTTGCTCAAACCCGACTACCTCTACACTCAAGGAGTTGAGCAACGCCACTCTTCTGCTAAGGGCATCCGTTAGTTTGTTTTCAACCCCGGCCTTGTGTTTCAAAACAAACGAATATTCCTGAAGAAACGCTACTCACTTGGCATGCCTTGGGTTGAGTTTCTTCTGAGAATGTAAATATCTCAAAGCCTCATGGTCAGAAAACAAAACGAATTCCTGCGGTAGGAGATAGTGTCGCCAATGTCTCAGGGATTGCACTACCGCATAAAATTCTTTGTCGTATGTGGAGTATTTTTGTTTTGCCTCATTCAGCTTCTCACTGAAATAGACCACTGGGTGTCCTTCTTGACTCAACACTCCACCTATACCGACATCAGACGCATCACACGCTACTTCAAAGACTTTAGAAAAGTCAGGTAGGCGCAAGACAGGAACTTCTACCATTTTGCCCTTAATTTCCTTAAAAGCCTTGACTGCGGCTTTAGACCACACGAATTCTCCCTTTTTCATGCATTCTGTAATGGGAGCCATAATCGTGCTAAAACTCCTAATGAACCGACGATAGAAAGTTGCTAAGCCGTGAAAGCTTCGCACCTCATGAATGTTCCTCGGTTCTGGCCACTCAACTATGGCCCTGACCTTTTCAGGGTCTGCACGCATCCCTTAAGATGACACTATGAATCCTAAGAACACAACTTGGCTAGACATGAATGCGCATTTCTTAAGATTAGCGTACAACTTTTCTTTCCCAAGGACACTACAAACCTTTTTTAAATGTTCAAGGTGTGATTCCTTAGTGGTACTGTAAATAAGGATGTCATCAAAGTACACCACTAGGAACTTTTTCATGAACGGCCTCAAAGCTTGTGTCATCACCCGCATAAACGTACTGGGTGCATTAGTCAAGCCGAAGGGCATGACCAACCACTCATACAACCCATCTTTTGTTTTAAACGCAGTTTTCCATTCATCCCCTGGGCGTATACGGATTTGGTGATATCCACTCTTGAGGTCTATCTTAGAGAATATAGTGGACCTGGCCATCATGTCAAGCATGTCATCAAGTCTAGGTATGGGGAACCTGTACTTGACAGTAATTTTGTTTATGGCACGGCTGTCCACATACATGCGCCACATGCCATCTTTCTTTGGCGTCAACAATGCAGGCACGGCACACGGGCTCATACTCTCTTGGATGAAACCCTTTTGCAGAAGCTCATCAACTTGCCTCTTTAATTCTGCATGTTCTGTAGGGTTCATCCTGTAGTGAGGAAGGTTCGGTAGAGTAGACCCTGGGACAAGATCAATGGCATGCTGTATGTCCCTCATAGGTGGCAACTCATTCGGTAAATCTTCAGGAAATAAATCACTGTATTCCTTCAGGACCGAAGTCACCTCACGAGGTAACTCTAATGGAACCTCAGGCGTAATCTCTCTAGCCACAAGGGCATACACCATAGAATCCTCCTTAGTCTCTTTTTCAAATTCTCTTGCATTTATGATATGTAGAGACTTAGGCTTGGATTTCCTCACTCCTTTAGGCTCACTTGCCTTCTCATCCTTTTTTTTCCCTAGTGTGCTCTCAGGTGGCATAGGGTTAAGTTTGATCTTTTTACCGTTATGCATGAAGGTACACGCATTGGAACGGCCAAAGATCGTGACATCATTATCGAACAGCCACGGCCTACCTAGGATAACATGTCCCACATCCATAGGTAAAACATCACACCACAGGGACTCCTTGTATGACCCAAACTCGATGGGGACTAGACATTGATGGGTGACAGGTAGGGATGTCTTGTTAACCCACGAAACTTTATATGGGTCTAGATGAGGTGTGGGTTTCAGTTTCAAGCACTCTAAGGTGTTAGTGGAAATCACATTCTGACAACTTCCACTGTCCACTATCACCTTACAATTCTTTTCACCACACTTGGCAATAGTGTAGAAGATAGTGCTTCGACGCCAGTCAGCACTACTCCTAGACTGAGCTAGCACACGCCTGACTACTGCAAGCGTTGCTTCTCCATCTACCTCTTCATTATCAGTAAGTCCTCCTTCAGGGTGATACTCTTCAACTTCATAATCACCCTGGTCATCTCCACCCTCGTGGGACTCGCCTATAACTAAGGCTTTCCCACGGTTCTTCGTACGACACTGATTAGCCATGTGGCCCAGATTGCCAAACTCATAGCACCTCACTTGGCTCGTGTTGCTAGGACCGGCACCAAGAACCCATTTGCCCTTGTCCTCCCTAGGTCTAGGCGGAATGGTCGCCTGTGTCCTAGGTTGACTACCAACATTAGGTCTAGTCCCCTGGGAACTAGATCTAGCATTGGAGTCTCGGGACTCGAAACGACAGACTACAGGAGTCTTTAGATATTGCTCTAATTCCTGCACGACTTGATATGCTTCATCCAAGTCCGTTAAGGGTCAAGTCATAAGCTCGCGCTGAAGATCCGCACGAAGGCTCGTCTTAAAACGCGAGAGCGTTACTAGAGGGTCTTCTTGGATATCACATCGCATCACATATTCTTCAAACTTAGCGATGTAATTAGCGGCAAACATTGACCCTTGGCGCAAGGATTGCCATTGGTCAAGGAGCTTCTGACGGTATGAGAGGGGAAGGTACTTCTCCTTCAACTTTTCTTTCATCTCATACCAATGTGTGATAGGGGCTCTATCAACTCTTTCTATCCTACGCTCGGTGTTGGTCCAAAAGAGCTTGGCTTGACCCACAAGCTTTATCTTAGCAAACCGCATTTGACGGTTTTCTGACATGCCATACCACTCAAAGTAGTGGTCCATATCAGCAACCCAGTCAAGGAATGCCTTAGGGTCCAAACGCCCATCAAAACTCGGGGCCTCGACTCTAACATTCTTCATCGCACGCTCATCTGGATCATAACGGTCTTGATGATCATATGTGGCTCGTACCTCTCGCACAACACCACGACCGTTACCACGATCTCCATCTTCACCACCTCTATGTGTGGCAGTGCGTTCCTCTATGATTCCTCCCACTTGGGAGTGCGCATCATCCCCAACAGCGGGGTTTTCCCTTTGGGACGCCTCTAGTTGCTCAACCTTGGTCCTGGTAGTGGTGATCTGGTCCTCAAGACGGGCAAAATCACGCTTGTGACTTGCCTCTAAGGCGGTTATCTTTTGGATCAATTGAGCAAGTTGCTCAGATAACTGCTCGTTACTCATGGTAGGTTGGAGTCCAAAACCTCTACCTCTCTTAGTGGGCATACAAACAAGACTTGAACCAAAACTCTACCCAACTGGACCACTAGGTGTATTGACTCACAAGATGGATGCGATGAATGCGAAACTAATATGAACTAACTCAAATAAAATAAAACGGAAAACGACTCAAATTTGAAAATTTTCCAAATTAGGAAACTTTCTAAAATTGGAAAGTTTCTAAAATTGAAAACTTTCTAAATTTGGACTTTCCTAAATTAAACCTAAAAATCAAAACCCTAATTTTTGATAACTCGATCTAGACAAAACCATGCAAGCCTATTCTCTGATACCAAATTTGATGCAGGACAGCCCTAAATATGATGCATGCTCATGAACACAATTATTCAGCGGAAATAAAAGCAATAATAATAATGAAATCTAGCATAAATCATCATAAACTAAGAAAAACAAAAGAAAAACATGCAATGGAATGGGCTATCATCACAACCATGGAGTATGGGATTCAAATAATGCCTAGGTTGGATCCGGCGAGGGATGGAACCTCCCGATCTTGCATGGCTATACCCAATCGATCAATGTGGATCACTCGTCCGAAGAACCAGGAGGTTTCTCGGATTAGGGATTTGAGAATTTGGGGATTTAGGGTTTGGATCAATTCTCAAGGTTTAGATCGTAGGGAATAATCAAAACAGAAGTTAGGATGATAATGACAGAAGATAAAATACCTGGAAGAAGTTGGAGGGGCACAAGAAGAAATCAGAAGAAGAAGATCAAGGAGAAGAGAAGAATCACCATGAGAGAGAGAGAAGGAAGGAGGAAGCTCAAAGAGGCTTTCATTAATCAATAATCAAGTTAATTTCGTGTTTAGGGCCTAGCCCTCTTAAATAACCAAATAAAAGACATAAAAGTACTAAACTAGCCCTGAATTAAGCAAAAACGCGGAAATAAACAAAACTGCGCAAAAGTCCGGGTGCTCGGTCGGGCGCCCGAAGACGTCCAAAAATGTCCAGAGAGTTTCGGGCGCTCGAGAGGCCAAGTTCGGGCGCCCGAAGACAGTGGTCGGCCGCCCGTCTTCAGCTCTTCGGTCCTTTTCTGCAATCTTCCTACGCACGTGTCCTCCCTGGATGGGGTCTTCTATGTGTGTGATCACGTGTGGAGGGTCTTCAGCTCCTCAATAGTCGCCTATCCACAAGGATGGTACTTGTGGATGGCACTTTCTTCGTTGGTACACTTGAAATGGCCTTGTGTCCTCATCAAACACCAATAGGGATGTCCTTCTTGAAGAATATCAACTCATGTATGCCTCCCTGAGGTGTAACAGGGCTTACGCATACTGTGCCCGGAACTAAACTTAGTCCAAACTCTCACAAAGTCTGTAATGCATACTATCCCCGGAATTCAACTTAGTCAAACTCTCACAAAGTCTATATCTGATCTTAGTACTAGAATGGTGTCTATCACTAGTTTAAATTACCAAGAAGAAATACTATCCTCTCTAGACCTTAACCAACACTCTTAAAATAAGGAGAGAATAATTTTGTATCTAGTATCTACAAATGTACTAAGGTAGGGTGTATATATAGCCCTTAAATGACTCTCGGCAAAAGTTCATATACATTGAACAATTATTGTACATGTATGGATAGCGGTGAATACATCTATATATCTTATATGGCGGATACATGTATATGCTTTTATAGAGGATACATACATGCTACTTTAATGTGGATACATGCATGGTATATTTAATTTGAAACGCAATTTATAACATTGAGAAGATCCAATATTTCAAAATTGTATTGAGAATGAGTGGTAAAGTAAAAAACAAGGCCAGATATGATTTGCTCGTTATGAGCAAATTCATAAACTTTATAGGCCAAACCAAGCATTAAGCTTCTGAGATCCCCTTTATACAAGTTTCTAACATCAAACATACATTCATTTTATAAATAATTGAAACGGTTGGTGGGATCTGATAGGTGAGGTTTGCTGCGTACCGCAATTAGATACGATGGGACTCTAGCTGTTGGATTTTGGGTTTTTTTTTTTTTTCAATGACCCAAGAAGTTTATGCAATGGGGCTCCCCTTGGATGGGGGATGCCTGAAAAGGTTCTTGGATTGTATATTTCAACCCACTGATCATACAAAGGTTATGGCAACAGTTCATGCTCAAATTAAAAGAGGCAAATTATCAAAGGGTTGAATTAATCCAATTGAGAGCTTTTATTGGTCGACTTTCCACGATCCAGAGTGGGACTGATCATATAAACAGTTTGGATCATTGTAAGATGACCCAGATTCAAAGGATAAAGTCCCAATGTATCGAATTGCAATACATCAGAATGTATTTGAGAAAACATCCCTATATGTTTGCAAGTGAGATAATTATTCTGCTCTTAAGTCCCTGAACTGATGATGAAGTCTCGTTCTCTGCAGTGACGGATTTGGGTCCATGTCTAAGATCCAATTAGAGATCAGGTTGGCTACCCAAAGACCCTATGGATGATTTGAATCATCCAATATGTGGAACCTTTTGTGCATGGACCATCTGAGATCAGACCCAGCATATGAATTGGCTTTGATCACTATCCCCACGAGGCCCTCCAGACAAATGGTCCGGATAACCAAGGATAGCCCTGCATGACGGTGGAGGTGCCGCAAGCTACAGTTTCCCGAAGTCCAGCAAGCTGCAAAACCTTATTGAAAAGGGGAGTTATTTGATACTCCCGCCACGTATGATGCTTGATACACGGGTACTTAGAAATGGTACACATGGCATATATTAACACAAATTAAACCAACTAAATTCTGGAAGTCACTGTTGTTAAGTCAAAATATAAAAATCAGGTTGTCTTAACAATGCCATCCTCTGATTCGTGGGATGAGGATTGCTTGTGAAAGCCTTTCACAGGAAGTGCCTGTGACACAAAGCAAGGTGGGGCCCACCATGATGTTTGTGAGAAATCCACCTGTCCATCCGTTTTGCCAGATCACATTAGGACATGGGCACAAAAAATGAGGCAAATCCAAAACTCAAGTGGGCCGCACAACAGGAAAAAGTGGGTACAGCAATGCCTACTGTTGAAACCTTCCTGGGTCTACCATGGTGTTTATATGCCATCCATACCGTTCATAAGGTCATTCCCACTGGGATGAACTGAAAACACAAAAATATTAGCCTGATGTTCCTGATCCAAAACTTCTGTCACCCCACGAATGTTTCAACGGTGGACATTCAATTCTCACTGTTTCATGTCGTGCGGCCGCTTGAGTTTTGGATCTGCCTCATTTTTGGGCCCATGTTCTAACATGATCTAGCAAAACAGATGGACAGGGTGGATTTCACATAAGCATCACGCACCTAGCTTCCCGTTGCAGGAAGTTCCTTCAAAAGTCTTTCCCAGGCAATCCAAGTCCTGATTAGTGTACTTTTTTTTTTTTTTAATAAGATTATTGGATATTTTTCAATTCTAGCCGTCAAATAAATGTCCACCAATCTAATAGTTAGATAGTCAAATAAGATTAATTTTTAGTTATGATACATCTAACATGGCACCCATAATTTGGACCGTTTAATTTGAATTATTTATATCCCACGAAAGCAATTTCTGAGTAATTTCTAAGTGCATGCGTATCATCCATCGCACTCTGTCAGAGTATCAAAAGAAAAGGAAAGAAGGGAAGGGAAACGTACGGAGACGTAAGAGCAGGTAGGGATGACGGACATGGAGTTGGCCTTGGCGTGATTGAAGGCGGAGATGCAGAGATGAGAGGCGAGACCTTGGCCCCTCTTGCTAGACGGCACGAACGTGTGGAGGATATCCATCACCTTCCCTCCATTCCTCACCTCGAACTCTATGAAGGCTTTCTTATCCTCCGTCTCGAACCGATGCTGGCTCTCGTTCCAGATTATCTTAGGATTCCCGCCACCCTCCGACGGCTGTCGACGATGGTGATGACGATGTGGCCATCTCCCTCCCTCTCTCTCTCTCTCTGTAGAAATGACGTGATATTTACACCAAGAACCACTCAAACGTGGTAGAAAGAAAGAGGGGCGTTATTTGCTACTCTGGAATAGATAACGCTTGATACACAGGCCATCAGAAATAGTACCGTGTGGGGCCCACTTGATGAATGTGTTTTAAATCCTTGCCACCAATCCGCTTTTTCTGCTGATTTAAGGACGTTGTCCAAAAGTTTAAGCATATCCAAATCTTTAATATCTGGTGGACTACACCAATGGAAAAAGTGGTGAATGACCATTTAAAGTTTTGGGTCAAGCTAATCTTTATATTTTCCTTTCCCTTCGTCCGGCTCTGGTTGACTTTATCAACGGGTTGGATGGAAAATAAACATTACGGATCTGCTTACGACGCGGTCCTTGAGAAGTTTTTAACTGTCATCAACCAATACTCACTGTTTCTTGTGGTGTAGTCTTAGATAAGATTTGTATGTAACTATTTTATGACATTTTCTTAAAATGAGCTGTAAAAAGGATGGACGGAGTGAATATACAACATATGACCAATGTTCTGCGCCCACTTACCCTGAATAGACTGTGAAAGCCATGAGAGTGGATGGCATACCAAGTAAACTCTGTGGGGCCCACCTATGTGTATACATCATGTCCACACGTTGGATCTTTTCCCCCCCTCATTTTAGGGCATGAGCCTGAAATTGAAGCACATCAAAAGCTCTAGTGCACCGCATCATGGGAAACTATGGGAATTGAATGCTTACAATTGAAAACTTGTTGAGACCACCTAAGTTTTGAATCAAGTTGATATTGGTGTTTTTCCTTCATTCACGTCTGTGTGACGGGTTCAATGACAAATAAACCAAAATGTTGGCACGAAGGTTTCGATGGATGTCATTATTCCCTTTTTTCCTGCTGTGTGGTCCACTTGAGCTTTGGATATGCTTAATTTTTTACTCAGGCCCTAAAATGAGCTGATAAAATGGAAGGACATGGTGGATACGGCCCTACAGAGTTTACTCAATTGGGTATAAAAAACAAGGCTTGAAAATCAATTTAAATATTTAAAACTTGAGGTGCTGAATTTTAATGCTTGTAAGTACTGAAAAATCCGTTTGATAATTTTTTCTAAAATAAGTTTTGATAACTGAAATTATCACTTTCCCACAAAAATCTTTTTGGTAACAAAAACCGTAAATGTTTGAAAGATGTCTATTTGTTATAATTTGCTCCTATCATCTCAATTTCTGTCTTTTATAAAGTATGAGACAAATCATGTTATTGTATTGCCACCAAATTTGGCATACATATATTCATTCACATATCTCTTAAACATAATTCTTTAATTGATGGATCATGTACAATATTTTCTTGATAGATAATCATAAACATTTGATTAATATCTTTGAATCGGACAACTAATAAGAAAACACAATAACACCTATTGAACTTATAAAGGCTGATTTGAAAGTTATGATCATATAATATCCATTTATTGTTATTATTATTATTTTTGGCATGGTCCATCCATAGTAGGCCCCATGTTAATAATATTATTGATCATGAAACCAATGGACCCACTTATATGATCAAAACTTGAGATATGACTCATACTTAGGTGGAGCATCATATAACTCCCCTTATTGAAAGATGACTCATAATGCGCGATGCCATGGCCTCATGAAGTTTTTAGTGGTGTGCGTTCAATCAACATTGTTTGCATGTGATGTGGTCCACCTGATATTTGGATTTGCCTCATTTTTTTAGTCCATTTTTTTTTAAAAAAAATTGAAAAAATAGATGGATAGCATGGATAAAACAAATAAATCATGGTGGGCCCATAACATGGAGTTAGGGACGAGTGTCTATTCATAGAAGAAGAAAATTTCTTTGGAAATAATCCACTAATGTGGGAAATTTTTCCTTCTTAACTGGATAGAGGTGTATTCTTCTTATGAGGGGGGGGGGGGGGGGGGGGGGGGGGGGGGGGGGGGGGGGGGGGGGGGGGGGGGG
>PVNU02003990.1:0-66791 GCA_003013855.2 Liriodendron chinense | reverse complement strand
CTACACCTTGCGAGCAGGATTACCAAAAAATATCGTAAATGAGTCAATCCTTGTATTTCCTCTCTAGGGCCGGGGAAATGATTGTGTTGACGTGGCAAAGTTCTGTAGGCCCCACTATAATGTATGTGTTATATCCACATCATCCATCCATTATCCAGATCATTTTAGATTACGAGTCTAAAATTTAGGTGGATCCAAAGCTTAAATGGACCACACCACAGAAAGAAGTGGAGACAATGATGCCTACAGTTGAAAACTACCCAGGGCCCACCATGATGTTTATTTACCATTCAACCTGTTTATAAGGTCAAATATCAGCTTGAAACCAAAACTTCAGCGAGATGTTGTCAATGGTAGGCGTTCAATTCCCACTGTTTCCTGTGTGGTCCAATTGAGCTTTGGATCCATCTCATTTTCCTGCTCATGTCCTAAAATCGTATGGAAAAATGAATGGACTGTTTGGATATAACACATATATCATGGTGAGACCTACAGAACTTTGCCACGGCAATATGGTTGGGTGCTGTGTTCTACGCTGGGCAATAAAACACCCACGCTACAGAGATTCTTCGTACCTGACTGAAGAAATTGCCGTGTTACAGCAACGAGTGTGGTCTCTTCCGGGCCGTGCAACATAAATGTGGGTAGGCCCACCATGATATATATGTGACATCTTGCCGCGTCAACACGGTGCTGTATTCTTCTTAGCTCACTGAGAAATTTGCCGTGTTACAGCAGCAAGTGTCGTCTCTTTCAGGGCGTTCGACATAAATGTCAGTAGGCCCACCATGACAGGTATGTGATATCCACTCCATCCTTCATTTGAGCCAGACATTTTTAGGTGGTAAGTCAATAAATCATGCCAATTCTAGAACTTAGTGGACCAGACCATAGGCAAACATTGGAATAGAGACTTCCACCATTGAAATCTTCCAAGGGCCTGTGATGTTTAGATGACATTCAAAAACCATGCCAATACCAGAGCTTAGTGGGCCAGACCATAGGCAAACATTGGAATAGAAACTTCCACCGATGAAATCTTCCAAGGGCCTATGATGTTTAGATGACATTCCACTATTGAAATCATCACGGAAGGGCCTGTAGCCCAGCTGGTTGAGCCCGAGTTTATCATCCAGCTGATCTAAGGTTTGAGACACATTGTGCTTCAGGTCAAGTGATCGGCCCAGCTGGGTCGGGTCGCGGTTCGAGTTGGCGCGGGTTTGGGCTGAGAAAAAATAAATGGTGAGTACATGTTACGGAAAAAAAAAAACTAAATATCCGCTTTATATGAGAGTTTGATGGCTCCCAATAAGATTTAATTTCAATGGTATACGATTCCATCGTGCTATTCTCAGTTGTGTGCCCCACTGGAATTTTAGATTGGCTTGATTTCAGATATCAAGTATTACAATAACATGTATAGCAAATGATAAACATAGTGAATTTCACACAGATACCACAATTGGCCCAGACGTGTTTAAGCCACAACCACTGCTTTAGTGCAATTTACTGCAGCGGTAGAGAATCATGACTTGTTGGTAAAAGAGGGTGAATGACCCGTCGAGTCAAGCTGTAGGCATTATTCCAGGAGAAAAGTCCCTTCCCATAAATGACTGAAATTTCAAGGATGGCAGGCGTCCCATGTCTTTCACAAGGAATCACAAGGTCCTTTATTTCAAACTGTCCATTTCATGGTGCACATGATTTCTCTCTAATTTAGAAGGTTGGCTGGCTCCATTTCATGACTTGACCTATTTCGCCGAACTATCCATAACGTGGGGCCATGGTGTGGTGATGCAGATCATGACTTGACCAAATACATAGCTGAGGGGGATTCACAAAAAATCTTTAAAATTACACGATGCTATACTTTGGATCAATAGCCCGGATAGTTAGGAGGGGGTCCATCACTACAACAAATTGGGCTTTTTGCCGTGACTTTTTTAGCTACGAGTCAAATTTTGTTGTTAGTCATGTAATGCACCACCCTTGTTAGCTAGGAAACCCACTCACCCACCGGTGGGGTTGGTGCATCTCCTTGGCATTTCGAACCTGAGACCTGCTGTTGAAACAGCTAGGCGTCTTCCATTTGGGCTCTTAGGCGAGACACAAGTAGGCCCATCTCTTACTAATTAATACTAATGAACTTATGTTCCTTACCCTGCAAGCAAGCAAGATTACTCTAAAAAATCTCCAAAATGAGTCAATCCTAATTACACTTCATCTCAAGGATCTAGAAAAGACAGTATACTTCTGCAAAAAAAGTAAAAAAAGGCAAAGGTCTGATGGATGGGATCGTCTAATTCAGGCGGCTGGCTGGGATCATGGTCTCCATCATCCATTCTATATGGCATCAAATTCATTCTGGTTACCTATCCATGTACCAGTTTGTTTAATGCTCGAGCCGCTAGCGTGAATTTGGAAAGTGGGTCACAAATGATGGGACCCAATAGAAGGGTTGGTGGCCAATGACAGGACCCACCAATGAACTAGAGTGGTCAATAACACATCTTTTAGGCAGTGTGTGAAACACCCAAGCTTTGTGGCACCTACCATTTTTCATGCTTGAAATCAACTCCATCCATCAGGTATATATGGAACAATCTACAATCGCTATTCGAACAACTTTCACATGGTGTGGCCTGGATGATTTTTCTATCTTCTCTTCATCCTGTTAAGTAACACCTGATTAACAGATTTGGTGACAGCTATTCACCATGGTGACCCAAGACACAACCCTATGGTTGTCATTCATCTCCATTGTTCCATATGTTATGGCCTGTACCAGATGTGGATTTAACTGATTTGGTCTTGGGGTTTAACCGATGATAGAAGCTGATAGACGGTGGATTTCAAATATTCAACATAGTGGGCACCATAGACTTGGGTGTTTTTCTGCACTGATAACACCGGTGATGGAGACCATTCCAGTCCCTCTACGGCAACTGGAGTCAACATCAACAACAGCATGTCCCACCAGCATTCCAGAGGTGGGTGAGCTGGCGTTCTCTCTTCCCATATGAAAGCGGGATGATGTCCCACTAGGGTCTTCGTGTTAGGTTAGCCCAGTTATAATCATGCCCTGCTGTAAAGATACTGTCAGACAACTCACCAGGTGTGTGCCGGTGTGCATTACCAATTTAGTGGTCATCTTTACACTGTCCATTTTTCTCATAAAGGTGCGATCCACATGATGAACCAAGCAACCTAAATTTTGAACCAAACCATGTTCTTGGTGGGACCCATGAAAAGATTAACCTATATCTCTCACATCCTTTCACTTGACTCTGCAGTCTCACATCCTTCTGATGCAAATTGCATTAGAACCTTTCATAAGGTTAATAAAATATAACCATAAATTGTGTTCAATCATGGATTGTAAGATAGACGGATCAACAATCATATGAATCTAGCTGCAAAACTACACAACTCTCTCTCTCTCTCTCTCTCTCTCTCTCTCTCTCTATGCTGTGCTGAGGAAGGAAAGAGCATACCACCTGTAATGTATTGCTAGTTGGGAAATTTGTTGAAGCTACACATAGTAAATAGCAAAGATTACCTATTTCTACATAATGATTTACTGTTGAGACGAGGCGAGTGCACATTTTCAATAAGCCCGGCGCACAAACAAGTTAATAGATGACTAGGACATCTTTAACCCCACAGATTTATCAAATGATGGTGTCGTGGTTTGCAACAGAACACCCTAGGATGTGGCCCACAATCACACTATACGTGTGATAGTAGACACTGATTGCACTGTCGATTTGATCTAATGACTCAAAGATGGGCTATTTTCTCAAACAACGAGCAGAAAGCAGGGATAAGCACAACACACAGGAGTTGCGTCGTGTGTGTGTGTGTGCGCGTGCACGCAGGTGCAAAGTAATTGCAATTAAAAGATTAATTAGCAATTAGAAAAAAAATTGTAACTGGCCTAATTGAAAGAGTAATTTGAACAACAAAAAATAGTTAGAAACGGCCCAAAAAACATAAGAGATCAAAACAATTTTCAGAACCAAAGCCCGGCCCACACAAATTAAAATTTGATCAGGGCACACCGGCCCACATGCACTTTAATGCATTAATTGCCTCTAGAAATAGTGAAAACCTCACCTAAGCTGACTTAACTTGAGTTGCCTTGGGTTAACTCTTCTTGATGTTGGGTTGGGTTTGGGCTAACCCTCAACCGACCTACCCTGACTCGGACGAGTTGCATTGAACTTATCCAAGTCTTAAAATCATGCTTTGAGTAGCTTACCCGAGTCTTGTGTCAACCTAGTGTTTTAGATCAAAGGCCAAACACAAGGTGGTGCAACTGATGGACGGATTAGATCTCACGTGCATTTAAAAGTCTTTTCCTCACGCCCTCTTACCTATCCGAGTCATGCTAGCGATTCCATCTCACACATGCGTGCATCTAAGACAACTCATACCTATCTGACTCCCGCCATTCCTGTTCACTGGGCCATTCCCAAATCCCAGCATAGAGGTTTTGCTAACAAGATTTGCCCCTTCTGCTATTTCATTTGGTGATCCAGACCGATCATCTGGTCAGTCACACAAGGTATGGCCCACATTCCTAGTATGTCACACAATGGACGGCTCTCACTCACGCTAGCAATTCCATCTCACACGTGCGTAGGTGGGTAGGTGTGGGGTGCGTGTGCTAATAATACTCTTTTAGGCCGTATTTTCTCACACCCAAATCTGATTTGCAAAATATTCGTTTGCTTCCTTGCCCACGCGCGTGTGGAGCCCTGGCAGCAGGATCCGAGCTTTCCATCAGGGGCCTATACTTTTCAGATCATTCGGTAGGCAGTTTTATTTCTATGAGTGGGCCAGAATCTACTAAACAAATGGACGTCTTAAAAACATTGTGTTTCGCAAGTTTTATTTTTAAGAAAATTTCAAGCAAACTTAAGCACTAACAAATCTAATACTTCAAAACAGTCTATCATCATTCTTGCATGCAACTGCAAGCAACAAATTAAGAATTTTATGGATCGGCTCACTATTCAAATGCACACGTGGCATATAAGTATGCCAAATTTAAATGTGGGATTTATGGATACCAGTTAAAATGTATTATGAACCAAAAGATACATTGTTTTTTTACCCCACTGAACGGTAAGATGAGCTCAGTGTTGAACCACACTTTTTTCTTCTTTTTTTTCTTTTTTAAATGTGTTGAACCACACCCAATCTACCACTGAGCAGCTTGAACACAAAAGTAAAATTGTATGATTATTTGACCATTGGATATATTGAACGACATCGCATGGGCCAAAAAATTGAAGTAGATTCAAATCTCAGGTGGACCACACCACAAGAAATAATGGTCATTGGACTTTGCCATTAAAAACTTTGTAAGGTCCACTATAATGCGTATTTTCCATCTAACCTGTTGATCAGGTCACACACACCTGGATGAAAAGGAAAACACAAATATTAACTAACTTGATCCAAAAATTTTGTGGCCCACGAATGATCAATGACCACTGTTTCTTGTGGTGTAGACCACCTGAGATTTGGATCTGCTTCTTTTTTGTGCCCATGCCTTAGGATGAGTTGGCAAAATGGACCGAGGGCATAGATATACAACCCATACATTGAAGTGGGCCCCATCGTCAGGGTCCCATCTACTTGCCGGATCCGTGGTCAGAGTTTAGTCACAATCAGCCCCACAGAGTTTGAGCACTTATCTTGCTTTGCTAGCACAAAAAGTGGACCTTCCAGGGAGCTTCTCCTGTCAACACAAGGCATTAAATTATCTACATGACTTCCATCGGCTCCATCGTAACCACAATAAAAGAAAAAGACTTTGATAGTCAAGCTGAGTGTGATGGATGACACACCATCAATTAGGGAGTTTTTGGCTCCTAAGTTACTTAATATAATCTACTCATGCCTGAGGTAATATATCTTGATTTCTACTCCTTTTTTTTCTACTCATTAAACAAAATTGATTAACTTTAAATAAAAAAGTTACTTATAATTGATCATAAACCAAACTTATCTCAAAGAAGTTACTCGTCAACCGCTGTAAGTAAAAGAAGTAAGTTATTCGGTGGTATCCAAACGGGCCTTTATAGATCACTTAAAAGTTGCATTTGTAAATAATGAACATTTGAAATTAAACTGTTCCAATTGTTTCTCGAATGAAGAAAAAATTACCCCTAGTTGATTAGCTAGCTATTTAATTGGTGGGCATTATTGGACATTAAATATGAAAATATATCAAGCTCTTGTTTAAACAAATAAGTGTCCAAGAATAAGATATTAGGTCTGTTTGATGAATCCAATTTTAGAACAATTACTAATTGATAGTAAGCATCACAATTTATTTATTTATTTTGTTGGTTCTACGTGAGAGTCAATGTATACCTCGTAAATCCATATGAGCAAATGCTCATTTTTCTTTAACCTTTTTTTTTTTTTTTTGTGAGAACGGACACAAGTGATTGAGATCATATTACAACAACACATGTCTTGTCCTAGTGCGTGCAACATAAATTTGCGTGTGGCCTATCATGATGTATCTGTGACATCTAAGGCTATAAATGGGTCAACGGACCCAATGGGGTACCCAGACCCAACCCATTTAGACCCGACCCAGACCTGACCCATTTGTTAAATAGTACCGGTCTGGGTCTAAGAACAGACCCAGTTACTAAACGGGTTTGGGTCTGGTTTCCTTTATATTAGGCTCGACCCGACCCGACCTGACCCGAACCCATTTAGTAAGTGGGCGGGTTTGGTCTATGTTTCAAGGGACCTGTCCAGCCCAGACCTGTCCAAACTCGATTTTAAGCCTTGTAAAATGCTTGCATACTTGATCCAGACCTGGACCCATTACACCCAACCCTTTTATAAATGGGTTTGGGTGGATCTCCCTCTACCAGACCCGGACCCATTTATAAATGGGTCTGATGGGTTGACTCGGACCCGACCCGGACCCGCCCATTTAGTAAAAGGGTTTGGGTCTAAAATTTGGACCCAAACCTGTTTAGTAAATGGGCGGGTCTGGTTTTGGCTAAACTCGCCCCGAACTCGACCATTTATAGCCCTAGTGACATCTAATCCATTGAACATTTGAGCCAGACCATTTTAGAAGGTGAGATGCTATTCCAAAACTCAAGTGGGCTAATCTATTGGCAGATTTAGGAATCAAGACTTCCACCATTGAAATCTTTTAGGGCCCACCATGATCTGTATATAGAATTCAACCTGTTCATAAAGTGAGTGAACGAATGATGGAGCAAAAACTAAATATCTGCTTTATACAAAGTCTTCCGTGGGATGCAAGAAGATTTCAATTGTATGCATCTTGCTATTCCCTAATGTGTGGCCTACTTAAGTTTTCTCTCGGCCTGATTTTTATGATCAAGTGTTACAATGATATGTTGCAGATGAAAAACAATGGGTTTCACATAACACCACGGTACTGGCCCCATAGGTATTTAAGTGGCACCCCCCACCCCCCCCCCCCCCCCCCCCCCCCCCCCCCCCCCAAACAGCCTGTTACCTCACTAGTTGTGTTTGAGTTTGACAAGCAGCGTGTCTGAGGTTCGAGACACCATGAAAGCACCTTCGAGTGCTACGGGTCACGGAATGGATAGGGGTATGGGCCGGGAATTAAAAAAACTAAAAAAAAAAAATGGTACCCATTGCCTCCGTGCAATTAATAGCCCAAATTAAGATTAACTCCGGGCTAATGGCCATGGGCATTACTCGGAGAAATTTTTTACAATGCATTATGATGGAGTGCATGGTTTGGTAATCCATAGGGTGAAGTTTCATACATGTGGGACCCATGGTTTGGTAATCCAAACCATTAACCTAATGAGATACATAGTTGAGGTGGCTTCTCTTGAAAACGAATGCCTCAAATTTATTTTTTTGCGGGTCACCAATTGATCGCCCACTCTGGACGATTGATCGTCCTTAATTCGCAATTCTAGAGTTTAGATAATAAACTCTCTAGACTGTTTTGTGCTCGGGCGATTGATCGGCTCGACTGACCGATCAATCGCCCATGGGTCACCGATCAATCGATGGTCCAATCGGCGGTTCTGCGAAGTGTGTTGTTTGACGAGGTTTTGCGCATTTTGTTTCTAGGCTATTTAAGCTTGGTAGAAACGGGATTAGGGTATG
The DNA here is from genome assembly GCA_003013855.2 of Liriodendron chinense. Lineage (NCBI taxonomy): Eukaryota > Viridiplantae > Streptophyta > Magnoliopsida > Magnoliales > Magnoliaceae > Liriodendron > Liriodendron chinense. The sequence continues at coordinate 58,634 of PVNU02003990.1, read as the reverse complement.
CTAATATGTTTCTAAGGTGGGTATTAGGGTTTTGAGGGAGATAGAGCTTGTTTTGAGGTACAGGATCAGGTGGAGCAGCCACATGTATGAAGAAATCCACCTAAGGATCGCAGGTTATCGGCAAGGTATAGGGATTGTTCGCTCGCCGCAAGTGCAAGGATACGATGTAGTAATAATTCTCGGTAAGATCGAGGTCGATCCACAAAGAAAGAGGTAAACAATTCCAACTAATCTATAGGGAAAGAGGTAAACATCCCATGCATCTTGCCATTCCTTGTGGCGTGGCCAACTTAAGTTTTAGCTGGACCTGATTTCTACGATCAAGTGTTACAATGACATGTTGCAGTTGAACAACAGCAAGTTTCACGCAACACCGTTGTGGCCCTGTAGAGCAAATCGAGAGTAGCTCTGGGTAATGGCCTTAGGCATTACTCAAAGAAATTTCTTATAATGCATGACTGTAATTTCAAAGATGACGGGCGTCCATGGTTTGGGAATCCATAGGGCGAAATTTCATACATGAGGGACCTATGGTTTGGTAATCTAAACCATTGACTTGACAAGATACATAGCTGAGGCGGCTTCATCCCAAATCTTCAAACTTAGAAGACACCATATGATGCAGGTGCATCCCACACTAGAGTGGGGTGGCCCACGAGGTGGGGTCTATTTGATGCAAAATGGCCACAAGGTGGGGTTTGTGTGATGCAGAATGGGTATAGGTGGGGTCTGTGTCATTAGAATGGCCACGGGGTGGGTCCCACTGTGGGGCTTGTGAGATGCAGGGTAGTCCACGGGAAGATCGATCTTGGTCAGTTTGCCGGGGAGGGCCTAGATAAAGGGATAATCCGATGCTTCCCCAACAGCTCTGCAGCTTTTGGTGGATTGGCCGGTACTCCCTGCATTAAGTGGTATCAGAGCAGGAGACCAGTGTTCAAGTCTCTTTACTAGTGTGGGTGGATGATGCAAGTACATCTCCACACTGGGGTTGGGTGACCCATTAGATGAGGTCTATGTGATTAGAATGGCCATGAGGTGGGTCCCACTGTGGGCCATGTGAGATGCGGGGTAGCCCACGGGGAGATCTTAGTGGGTTTGCCTGGGAGGGCTTAGATAAAGGGATAATCTGATGCTTCCCCAACAGCTCCATGGCTTTTGGTGGACTAGCCGATATTCCCTGCGTCACTATGCGTTATATCAGTGGCCCAGATATAGTTAGCTAGGGAGACAGGCAACATTTATTTAGGGAATTTTACAAACAACTACCTAATTAATATTGAATTTACATTCTTGTACATTTTCAAAAATGTTTTCAATATGCTACCTAATTAATCTAAGTAATTATCATCCCATACATTCTGCTGGGTTTCATGTCCGCTGTTGCGTGAGCAAATCGATTGATGGCCTAGATAGGCCCCACAATGATGTTTATGTGAAATCACATCTCTGATCAAGACCCATAACTAATGGGCCACTTCTCTCCGGTTGTAAATCTGCTGATGGGAATTCCCATAACATTTGGCTTCATGGTGTGCATCATCCATTCTATCCCTTATCAAATTCATTTTGTTACCTATCCACTAACAGATACTCAAAGCACAAATCACTTGCATGATTTTGGGACTTGGGTTCATGGATGATGGGACGGAACAGATGGGTTGGTGGCGACTGATATATAGGACCCACCAAATGGACTGGAGTTGTGGGACTCAGATTGCATGGTGTAGAACAGACCATGGCGCAGACGTAGGCGGAATGAGATTGAACACCGTCTTTCTCGAAAGATAAACAATCTACATCCATTGATCAATCAAGCACAAGAGCTCGATCTTCCTTGATTTCTCAAGGGGCACTTGAAGAACACGAACAAAGAGGAGAAAATTCTCTGAAACTTGTATTAGAGTAATCATAATGTTCCAAAACAAAAATAAAACAAATACGTCCTTAAACCCTAGGCTACACCTCCAAGGTGTCCTAATTGCAAAAGGAAAGAAAAAACAAAGCAAACGATTCAAAATAGCAAGTTTCGAGCGAGAGCTGCACGTCTGCCGACCGGTCGGCCATAGGCCATGACCGGTTGGAATTGGCCTCCAACAGTCCGGAGAGTTCAGATTGTTGGCCAGAGAAATTCAACCAAGTGGATGACTGGTCGTGGTCGGTCGTCAGTCTGCACAACCGGTCGTCAGTGCCTCTGGGTAGTCCAGAGAGTGGGTTGCTTCTCACTAAAAATTCGACTGGTTCGGGGACTGGTCGTGACCAGCCTTGGGAGCAGGTGATCAGTTGGACGACCGGTCGTCAGGGGATGTTTCTTCAACAACTCCTTGTGATTTTTCTCCTTCCTTGCAGCCTTCCTTGGATCCTTACACCCCGTTTGGCTCCTTGGATTTGGTGGTAAATGGGAGTTTTTCAAATCCATATAGTTGTTTTTGCGTTTGGCGGCCTTAGATTTGGAGGTAGTTGGAATCGGAGGTATTTCAAATCTGCATTTTTGATGTGTTTTGAAATCCTAACAATATGTTGAGATTCGGATGGAATTAAGAGGAAATGCCTTTTTTGCCTCTAAGGGAAGTTGAGTCACACATGTAACAAAGATCTCTCTAAGCTATTAATCCATTGGACACATGGCACGTTTATGATACCCCAAAATAATTCAATTATTGGCTGCAATACTAAAATCATATCAATAGAATGATCCGAACCATCCAAATGTCAGACATTTAAATAGATGGTTAAAAAATGCCAGTGAGTCTCCTATTTATAATCCTTGTATTTGTGGCCCACCCAAGGCTCAAAATTTCCTCTCTTTTTTTTTTGGTCAAAGTATATATTTTAATGGGCTTATTACAACCATTCTATTAAATACCACACATATAAACTAATTTAGAGTATGAAAGCTAATTTAGTTAATCAAATCTAAGTCATGTGATTATATCGAAAAATTCCAATGCCCTCCAAATATAAGCTCCCAAATAGGAGATTTGGATTATGTGCATTTCAGCCCAACACAAATGAGAATTTGGAATCACCTTGATTCCAATGTAATTGTGATTTGGATTCCAATACATTCCAAATCCGAGCTCCCAAACCATCATTTTGTTCCATCTTTAGCATAATGTACATGTTATATCCACATCATCCATCCATTTATCCATATCATTTTAGATTATGAGTCTAAAATTGAGGTGGATCCAAAGCTTAAGTGGACCACACCACAGAAAGCAGTGGAGACAATGATTCCAATTGTTAAAAACTTCCCAAGGCCCACCATGATGTTTATTTACCATCCAACCTGTTTATAAGGTCACACGTACGTGGATGAAGGAAAAGCACAAATATCAGCTTAATGCAAAACTTTGGCCCGAGAAGTTTTCAATGGTAGGTGTTCAATTTCCACTGTTAATTTCCTGTGTGGTCCACTTGAGCTTTGGATCCACCTCATTTTCATGCTCATGTCCTAAAATCGTCTGGAAAAATGAATGGACTGTGTGGATATAATACATATATCATGGTGAGGCCCACGGAACCTTGCCATGTCAACACTGGTGGGTGCCGTGTTCTACACTACGCAATAAAACCCCATGCTACAGAGGAGGAATTTGCCGGGTTACAGCAATAAGTGTGGTCTCTTCCAAGGCGTGCAACGTAAATGTCAGTAGGCCCACCTTGACAGATATGTGACATCCACTCCATCCATCATTTGAGCCAGACAATTTTAGGTGCTAAGTCAATAAATTATGTCAATTCCAGAATTTAGCGGGCGAGTCTTTCACGGGCTGCGGGCATTAGTCTACAAGAAAAGTCTCTTCCAATAAGTGACTGAAATTTCTTAAATGTGGGGCCATGATGTGGTGATGTGAACCATGACTTGACCAAATATATAGCTGAAGTGAATTCACCAAAAATCTTTAAAATTACAAGATGCTATACTTTGGATCAATATCAGGGACAGTTAGGAGATGGTCCAGAATTTTAATCAATTAAATGCAGTCGGTGTGGATTAGTATAATTCGTGCAGTTGAAGGTCTAAAAAAAATGCCACTAGCGTGAATTTGGAAAGTGGATCACCAATGATGGGACCCAGTAAAAGGGTTGGTAGCCAATGACGGGCCCCACCAGTGGACTAGAGTAGTCAATAACACCACATATAGGCAGCGCGTGAAATACCCAAACTCTGTGGGACCTACCATTTTGCATGTGTGAAATCAACTCCATCCATCAGGTATATATGGAAAATAAGCCTGATTAAAAATTCATATGATAGAATAACGTAAAATTGCTCTTGGAACAACTAAGTTCACATGTTGTGGCCTGGATGAGTTTTCTATCTTCTCTTCATCCTGTTAAGTTACAGCTGATTAACAGGTTTGGTGATGTTCTGGTTGGCATTCCATCCCCACTATTCCATATGGCATTCCATCCCCACTATAATATATGGAATAACACTAGGGTCTTGGTGTTAAGTTATCGCAGTTGTAATCACATCCTCCTGCAAAGATACTGTGGACAACTGGAGTTAAGGTCAACGTGAATTAGGTGGGCCCTGTTGTATAGATTCACCTGTGGTCAACTTTTTTTCCAACCGTCCATTCTCTTTTGTACATCATGGGCTGAACAAATAGTGGACCAATGTGATTATTAAGCCCGAGAATCTACATGTGACGGGACACCTAATAGATGGCCTGGATCTTGGACGTGTGCCATCTGTAATGGGCCCCAACAGATTAATAGTTCCAATTAAGGTGGATCCCAATAGGGTACGATTTGGTAAATCCCTCAGACCCGTTGGCCCAGATCGGCTTTGATCACGAACGTATGGCCCGGTCCAATTTTCTGAATGGTATTGGGCTTAGGTCAATTTAGCGCAAGGTGGGCCAGCCCAGCTTGATTTCATGGGTACATACTCGTCGTTCCGATCGTCAGTTAGGCAACACATGCATCATCTAGGTAGGCCTTCAGCTTCAGCTCTCTAATTTTCTATTCTTTTGATCATGTGTGGCCCACCTGACCAACGGATTAGGAATACTCACGGTGAGGAGAAATAGGACTTTGATCAATTTTCAGGCAGGGCAAGTTGGGCCTGGGCCCAACCAATATTTATCAAGCTAGGCCTTGGGCCTCATGTGAGAGGCCCATGAGATAGACAAGCAGCAAGGGGTTGGGTTGAGGTTAGTGGTCGTAGAAATTCGAAATATTTCAAAATTTACCAAATGCCATGAGCATTGTTTGAACTTTAAACAAAGCTTCCTGTCATGAACTTTTCTAAGTGCGATGCAAGTTGTGTCACACGTGTGGATATTTCATTTAGGGTGCGTTTGGTTGCACCAAATATCTTGAAATTTCATGATTAGTCCTCAATCTAATTTGGTGCAAAATATCATGAAATTTTATGATATTTGGTGCAAGCAAACATACGCTTATTAAATAAATGGAAACAGTCCAATTTCAGGAAAAGGATTGCGTCCGACCTTGGTCGGACCTTAAGCGTCCGACCAGATCTGTGTACGGACCCACTGTGATGTATCGTTTTATCCAAGCCGTCCATCCCTCTTTTATGATCATGTTAAGGTATTAGGCCAACAATGAGTCAGATCCAACGCTGTAGTCGATCACACCAAATAGTAAGCTTAGGTTGCATTAAATGTGCATTAAATACACAAGCATTAATACAAGTTGCATTAAATGTAAGAGTCATCTCTGTTGTGGTCCATAACACTGTTGGATCTGCCTCAATTTTAGGCCCATCTCTTAAAATGATCTCAGAAAATGAGTGGACGGTGTAGATAATCAGATACATCATGGTGGGCCCTCACACAGATCTAGTTTGGATGCTTAAAGGTCCAACCCGAGGTCGGATTGCATCCGCTTCCCCAATTTCAAAATCAATATCTCGAGATTTGAGACCTTTGTCAAAGAATTTCAAAATTAATATCTTGAATAGGACCTTTGTTAAAGATCCAAGAGGACGAGACCATTGGAGAATGGCCTCCATTGCTAAGGAATTAAGTAAGATTTATAAAAAGGAGGGTTAGTCCTTCGGATGAGTGTTTTTTTTTTTCCTTGAAGACAAGGACCATAGTTTTTTTTCTTGAAAAATTATGTGTGGATTTTTTTTTTTTTTTTTTTTTTTCATTTCCAGTTATGTGCACATTACCAATTGGCCGTTCATCTTTATGAGCCAAGCAACCTAAATTTTTTTCATTTCCATTTATGAGCCAAGCAACCTAAATTTTGAACCAAACCATGTTCCCGGTGTAACCATGCAAAGGTTAACCTATATCTCTCACATCCTTTCACTTGACTTTGCATTCTGTCCTGATGCAAATTGCTTTAGAACTTTTCATAAAGTTAATAATTTATAGTCATAAGTTGTGTTCACTAACGGATTGTTAGATGGCCAGATCAACAATCATATGAATATACACAACATTCTCTCTCTCTCTCTCTCTCTCTCTCTCTCTCTCTCTCTGCTGAGAAAGGTAAGAGCAGACCACCTGTACGTGTGTGTGGAAGTAATTTCAATTAAAAGATTAATTAGCAATTAAAACTTTTCTAAGTGCGATGCAAGTTGTGTCACACGTGTGGATATTTCATTTAGGGTGCGTTTGGTTGCACCAAATATCTTGAAATTTCATGATTAGTACTCAATCTAATTTGGTGCAAAATATCATGAAATTTTATGATATTTGGTGCAAGCGAACATACACTTATTAAATAAATAGAAACCCTCCAATTTCAGGAAAAGGATTGTGTCCGTCGGACCTTAAGCGTCCGACCAGATCTGTGTAGGGACCCACTGTGGTGTATCGGTTTATCCAAGCCGTCCATCCCTCTTATATGATCATATTAAGGTATGAGGCCAACAATGAGTCAGATCCAACGCTGTAGTCGATCACACCAAATAGTAAGCTTAGGTTGCATTAAATGCACATTAAATACACAGAGCATTAACGCAAGTTGTATTAAATGTAAGAGTCGTCTCTGGTGTGGTCCATATTATAGTAAAAAATAGCGGAGATCGTCTGCTCGAGGCTTCTTATTATCTTCATGATGTCCAGGTCCCGCGAGTACCTTTGTTTGACTATCGAGAACTTCTGTTCGCGACTCGTATATTCTGATGATGCTCTGATCCCGCGAGCACCTTTGTCTGACTATCGAGAACATTTGTTCGCGACTCGTATATTCTGACGATGCTCCGATCCCGCGAGCACCTTTGTTTGACTATCGAAAACGTCTGTTCGCGACTCGTATATCCTGAGAAACGGCGCACGGTTACCAAATCTTTGAGCCCTTGTGGTCGATAGTCGAATATTGGAAGGCGAGAGAAGTTGTTTTTTTTTACCTGCGAGCATTCCTTATCACGAGTCGTTGAAAGGTGTTGCATCTCAATGTATGAGCACTTGGTATCGTGAGCATCTTCCTGCATGCGAATAGTTTCCTGATAAATCAGTGATGACATCCCTTAGCCTTCAGTACCAGCAGCCCGTATAGGCCGATTTTGGGCTTATCTTCTTCTATGGTTCCGAGTCCGAAGGGATTGCTATCAAGGAACGTAACTGTCGGATGAGTCATTGGATTAGATCACTCATGTATCTAAGGATAAGGATCTTATCCCACGAAATCAGCGGGATCTCGATATCTTACGTAACAGATTGGATCACTTCAGATCTATATAAAGATATGACTCCATTAAGATACAGGTACACAATATTCAATCTTTACCTCCGGTGATTGGCTGTTCTATTTCTTCACCCTATCTGACTTAAGCATCGGAGGGCTAACGGCTGAATACCGGCCACCCTTAGTTGCTTTCTGTCCCTTTTCAGGTCCGAAGAGGAAATCCAAAGGCTTGAAGGGAAGGTGAACGTCCGGTGGATCCAGTTACAAAATTCGACGTAAACAGTCCATAACACTGTTGGATCTGCCTCAATTTTAAGCCCATCTCTTAAAATGATCTCAGAAAATGAGTGGACGGTGTAGATAATCAGATACATCACGGTGGGCCCTCGCACAGATCTAGTTGGACGATTAAAGGTCCGACCCGAGGTCTGATCCAATCCGCTTCCCCAATTTCAAAATCAATATCTCGAGATTTGAGACCTTTGTCAAAGAGTTTCAAAATTAATATCTTGAATAGGACCTTTGTTAAAGATCCAAGAGGACGAGACCATTGGAGATTGGCCTCAACCATTGGTAAGGAATTAAGTAAGATTTATAAAAAGGAGGGTTACTCCTTCGGATGAGTGTTTTTTTCCCTTGAAGACAAGCACCATAGTTTTTTTTCTTGAAAAATTATGTGTGGATTTTTTCTTTTTTCATTTCCAGTTATGTGTGCATTACCAATTGGCCGTTCATCTTTACACTGTTCATTTTACTCATACGGGTGTGATTCACATGATGAGCCAAGCAACCTAAATTTTGAACCAAACCATGTTCTCGGTGGTAACCATGCAAAGGTTAACCTATATCTCTCACATCCTTTGGCTTGACTTTGCATTCTGTCCTTATGCAAATTGCTTTAGAACTTTTCATAAAGTTAATAATTTATAGTCATAAATTGTGTTCACCAATGGATTGTAAGATGGCCAGATCAACAATCATATGAATATACACAACTCTCTCTCTCTCTCTCTCTCTCTCTCTCTGCTGAGAAAGGTAAGAGCAGACCACCTGTACGTGTGTGTGGAAAGTAATTTCAATTAAAAGATTAATTAGCAATTAGGAAAAAAAATTGTAACCGACCAAATAAAAAGAATAATTTAAACAACAAAAAATAGTTAGAAAAGATGGAGAAAAGATAAGAGATGAAAACAATTATAAGGCCCAAGCCCAGCGCACACAAGTAAAATTTGAAAAGGGCACACTGCCCACATGCAGTTTAATGCATCGTCTTTAAAAGGTACCGAAGCCCCATGCACAAAACCTTTAGTTATGAAGTAGAAAATTTTCTCTTCCCTATTTCATGCGGGAAGAAAAAATGAAAGCAAGGATTCACTTAAAACACCCTCACCCATTTGAAAACTATTCCTCGAAGAAGAAACATTTATTAAACAAATACAACAAAATCCCTCTCTAAAAGCTATCAAGAAATAATAATAATAATAAAGTGTGAATATTACAGCCTCTATAAAATAATAAAACTTTTTCTCTATACCGCTTACTGAGTTTGATGGTGGATTTTTTTTTTTTTTTTTGCAAAGTGGCTCCGTAGCATTGGAACCTGAGACCTGCTGTTGAAATGCCTAGGCGTCTTCTAGCTGGGCTAGCTGGCGAATTATATATGCAGTCAAGCTAACTTGCGATCCCGGCAACCTACTACCTCAATGCCATTTATGTCCATGTAGCCAACTGGTCTTTTGCAAATAAAAAAGAAAAAAAAAAAAAAAAAGGCTTTATGTACGTAGAGGGATATTCTTTGCCACAAAAGGGCATTTGAACTAGAATATAAACTATAAATCACATTGATGAAGCAATTGTAACCATCTATTGATGGATATCAAATGATAGTTAAGGGTACAACCTCATTCCAAGGATAAAAAGGATGGTTAGTCACTGTGTAGATATTTATGTTTATGTGCCATGGATTGGTTTTCAGCTATTTGGATGGTACGGAATACCATAGAACTATTCCATCTGTATGGATGAAGAATCATTGCCATTTTTTGAAAAAGTGGTAAACTCCTATACGGATCCAACAAACAGTGTTGCTCCTGTGGAACGTTCGAGCGGTGCAGAAGGAGGCCTAACTATAAGAATCACTTTGGGTAAAACTGTGACAATCCACTCATTAAGTGGGTCAAAAGCGTAAGTCGGATCAGACCAACTGGCCAATGATTTCAGCAGATCAGCTCTCTTAATGAGTGGACCTACCTCCTCCACAGATAAGATGTTCTTCATCATTGACGTTCTTCAGAAAACAAAGCTTGGTATGTCAGAGACGTGTACGCCTCGCCTCTGAGCCAGCATTTACCTCTCTGAGAGGCACAACTCTTGCACATGCGCACTAATACAGACTGTCTAAGCAATGGAGTCTATTGTGTCGGGGGAGCAGTATTGAAATAAACGCAGACAAGTTCACATGTGAAGGCATGTTTTGATCCCATTTGTTCTTTTGATGACGTCTAACGACATTGTGATCAGCTCTTCTCCCATCTTGGTCCCAGCTGATTCATTTCTCGGATGATGCATATGCAAGTGGGAAGGAGAAAGATACCTCGTGTAGCTGAATAAAAAATTAAAAGGAAAAGAAGAGAAAAAAAAAAATCATGGTGATGGGCTTTTATTATAAATATTAATTCGTTTGCTACATCAACGTGCACCTCCCACATATTCATTTGCGTCAGGGTCTCATGTTGTAGGATATTCTCGACTCAGTACGTTTAAAAGGAAAAAAGAAAAAAAAAAAAAAAAGGACCTGCCTTTCGCAAACTCTTAGGGCAGCAGTTAGCTCTTGGACAAATTCAGTGGAATTGGACCTGGATATCCCTGATGGCAGGTGCTGCAAGGCCCACTGTGGTGTATGTGTTTTATAGTGGCCATCCAATCTTTTTGCCAGCTCTTTTTATGGCGTGAGCCCAAAAATGAAGCAGATCCAGAGCTCAAGTGGACCACACCACAGGAATGATCAGTTCACCCAGGAATGGGATCTTTTTTTTTTTTAACCCAAAAAACCCGTTTAATCTAAGGTCAGTTCGCATCGCTGCATACATGATGAAGATACAGTACAGTCATAATAATCCCACAGGTAATCATATCTGCAACAGAGGGATCGTACACTTGAAGTTCAATTCACTTTCACATCAAAACATGAATTGAAATGAAAGCGCCATCAAGCACAAACATGATTATTATATTGTCTTACAACTAGAGTTTCAGGGAGAATAGGTGCATGAATAGATGTCTAAACATTAAGCATAAACATCCAAACATTGCTGAGGCTGTGTAAAGCGAAATAGTAGCTGTCTAAAGCAAAATAATAGCATGAATAGATGCATGCATCCACGATGTAGAAATATAGACCTCTCCAATAGCGGTTGATGTAGAGAAGGGCTATGAAAACTAAGAACCAAGTGGTGCACAACGCAGAAAAGCATGCATAGAAGATTATGTCATATCCATCTTCGTTGTTGCCGGATGTTGTTGGTAGCAAAGAAGCAGAGAAGCAACTCTTCAGTGGTGGCCCACATGGTAGGGGGATTGCCTTCATAGCTGGTTTCTCCAAAGGTGCTAAACTGCCCCTTCATCATGTCAGGTGTCCTACCGGATACATTATTGTGGGCCACTGTGAATGTAGATAAGGTGTAGAGCTCGAATAGTTGAGGAGTATCTATTGTAAGAAAGGTCCAAGCTCTCAATCTGTTTTAGGTTCGAGAAGGTTTTGGGAATTGGTCTGGTCAGTTGATTGTGGGACAGAACTGATAGGGGCTGCAGGCCCTTGGGATCTCTAATATCACTCCCAGTCGTCTAATGAAATTTGTTGCTGTTAAGTGGAGCAAACCTGATAGAGGGCAGGTTAAAGTTGAATGTAGACAGTCGTCGAGAGGCAATCCGGCGTGGGCTGGGCTTTGTATATGAGTGCTTTCGATAGGTGGGTCCCTGGCCTTTTTGAGGGCTCGGTCCAAATGCCTGTGTATATACTTTTTTATTTGATATAAAAAAAAAAAAAAAAAAAAGGTTGATTGTGGGACAAATTCAATGCATGAATAGCAATTAGATGTCAAATTTCAGGTGGGTTTTCACCTGTTAACTAGTTCCATAACAGATCTAAACCAGACATAAAAGTAAGGAAAATCGCCCTTGTAAGTTTCAGACCTCCATTTCTTCTTCCTCATCTAGTGTCTCACCGGCAACATTAAAAGAGATTCCATCATCAACACGATATCCAGACAGATCCATCCTTGTAGGGTGACCCATCATGATTTATTAGACAAGAAAAGTTGAAAGATCAATTACTCTTGCCCTCCCGAATGGCATATTACCAAAGCATGGCGGTATTGGCCCAGAGAGATTATTGTGTGAAAGATCTAATATGCTGATGTTCTTCAGTTGACACAAGTGCATGTTAGGGGTCATTTGGATAGGCTGTAAAGTAAATGATTTACTAGTAAATGGGCATTTTTTGTGTTTGGATGCTCCCATTTGCTAGTAAATCATTTACTAGCAAATCCCCTCTCCCATTTACTAGCAAAAAGGTGAGATTTCATTTACTAGTAAATAGGATAGATGGCAACGGATCTATTTTCAAATTTCTGCTATGAAAGCAGATTCGCACTTGCTGTGAAATCACATCTAACGGCTCTCTCTCTCCCTCTCCCTCTCTCCAATCTCCCTCCCTCCCTGCCTCCCTCTGGTGATCTTCCAAGCTTCAAACACCCTTCCGGCAGCGGCTCTCCACCGGACTGACGATCTCAACCACCTGTGGCTCTTCCAAGCTTGAATTCGTGGGCCCACTTGTATGGCTCACATACTACTCGGTTTTTTTTTTAGTATTAACTCTAAGCTTTAGTGGCATGGGCTTGACCCAATGATCCACTTGAAAGGAAATTCCAACATGTAATTTGAATGTTATTTGCTAAATTGATTTTCAGGTGTGAATGTACAATTACAGGATATAACCCATTTATAGGCTATCCAAACACTGTAAATGATTTACTAGTAAATCATTTACAACTTACATCCAAACAGAAGGTAGTAAATCATTTACCAGCACTTAACTCATTTACTAGTAAATGATTTACAAGCATCCAAACGACCCCTTAATGTCACCTTGCAAATTATTTCCTCTGAGGAGAAGAACCCTTAAATTAGGACATGCACCAATCCAATTTGTAATCTTACCAGATATGTCATTGTGCCTGATGTTCAACGTAACAAGGGAGGAGATTTTGGATAAAGCATTTGGCATCAATCCTGTAAGCTCATTTCCTTGCAAATGTAAATACCTCAAAACCGATTGGTTGAAGCATGAAGGCATGGGACCAAAAATTCTATTTTGGAAAAGGTCCAAAAGAGAGTTAAACGAGGTTGCAGTACTCAACTGGAATAGGACCTTCCAAATAATTTTCTGGCATGGAAAGTGGCATCAACTCAGAAAAGTTCCCAATCTGTGTAGGAAGACCATCCAATATGTAGTTTTCACCAACATCCAAAATAGACAGATAAGGGCTTTTGAATAAACCAGAGATCTTCCCTGTGAATCTATTGCCATGCAAATGCAGATACTGTAACTGTGTCAATTAAGTTCGAACGAATTGGAAAGACTGGGACTTGTAATCAATTGTTTGATAGCTTCAAAATTGCCAATGATATGCAACCCATGGCCAATTGCTCCGGTATTTCTCCTGAAAATTTGTTGCTCGACGAATCTAAAGAAAACGTTTATCTCATGTTTCTCATTGACGGAGGAATGGTACCATGAAGAGTGTTCATAGACATGTTTTAAATATTCTAAATTTGGAAGGAGGAAACCGATATTTTCCAGAAGATGACCATAGATGTGGTTGTTGGACATGTCTAACCAAGGTGCATGAAGGTTGTTAGGAAGAGGTGGCAGATGTAATGGTGTGACAAAGGAGTTCCTTCTTAGGTCTAGTGCTTGAAGTCTTTCATTTTTCTCTAACAACCAAGATGGGAACTTTACTTTCATGTTGTTGTGGGAAAGGTCCAATGCTGTCAAGTCATATTGGCTGGAAAGGAAACTGGGAATGGTACCAGTGGGCTTGTTGATGTTGCAGTTTGATAAGAGGACTTTCACCTGGAATTTAGGAACCCAAGGTGTGGACTCAGTTTCAACCTCTAATTGATTGGGATAACTTATAACTTCACCCCCAGAGTTGGTTCTGCTCAGTGCTAAAAGCTCCACAACCTCAAGTTTGGAAAGGTTAGCAAATGAGCTAAATGAAAGAGAACCCTCAAAGCGGTTTTACGAGAGTGAAAGGAACTGGAGCATTGTGAGGCTAGAGATGAGAGATGAGGGGATTTTCCCACTGAGTCTATGCTTGGGGAAATCAAGTAGCTAGAGGGATGACAAGTTGCTGTGACATGAAGGAAGGCTCCCTTCCAATTCATTGCCATGAAGATCCAGTTCTTGGAGACTCTCAAGACTGCACAAAGCTGCAAAAAGGAACAATGTAATTAACGTATCACTAAAAAATTCAGGTGGTGTGCTCCCACCTTTCAACAAGTTAAAGAAGAAGAATAAGAAGAAGAAGAAGAAGAAGAATAGAGAAATGACCCAATCGATTGATCTAAGCTGCACATTACATCAATCACATTTTCACGGGCTACCATGCAAAAACTTGCACCAATTAGATGATTCAATCAATTTGTAAGTTGACCTTCTGTCTTATAGCAATCAATTTCCCCACCCATTTAAAACCATAAGTGAACCATGACCAAACACACGAAAGATATAGCTCACTTCCATCATGGATGGGCTAGAATCATCTGAATTTTGGACCCTGTGGAAATCCAATAACTCCGAATCATCATGGATGGGCTCAATCGATTGGATGGTAACTCTGATTATTTCTTTTTACTATAATAACAAAGCAACATAGATCCATCTGGAGGGACTATTAAAAGCAACTTGTAAATTACAAATGAATGCAGAACAAAATATATAAATATAGTAGAGCAAAATTCATTTCAGCAGAGTAGGGGTGCAATGATGCTAGATTTTTTACTGCCTATCAGGCTCGTGTGATTTCCTGTCCAGTCTGATGACATTAAACACCATGCTTAATTTGTGTTTTATATTCTGCACTAGTTTATGGTTTGATACTTGCATATGCATGTATTTTCGATTGGCTATGATCTACCTCTCAGTTGGAGATTTCCAATCTTGCACAAGGCTGCAGAAGTGAACAATGATTAAGTAACCTCTCACTAAAGAGAAATGATCATGTGCTCTCAATGTATTATGAGTTATTAGTCGCACCGAAAAATTGTTCTAGGCTATCCATTAGGTTAATCACAAATTTCATGGGCTTCATGCAAAAATCGCCCCAATTGATGATCCAATCAGTTTGTAATTTGCTCGTCTGTTGTACAGCTATCTGTTTTCCGACCCATGGATGGGATGTTTAGGATTACCAGATAATGATAATGCTTTAAAACCATATGTTATCCATGATGAAACTCTAAAATAGATGGTTCAAATTGTTGATTCAATCTATGTTTGCATAAATAATCTTGCATCATTCCTTCTTCTTCTTCTTCTTCTTCTTTTTGTGATTGGTTGGATGGCTAGAATCATCTGATTGGTGTGACTTATGCTTGTTAGCCTTGTGTTTTTTATCTATGGAAATCTTGTTCTGATTGGTTGGGCTGTCACTCGATCATTTGTTTTTATTGTAATAGCTAAACAATAAAGGCCTATCTTAGGAAACAGTGGGGATGGAAATTCCCACTATTTAAACTTTTTGGGGGACAGAAGTTTAAGATTTGGATCAGGATGACATTTATATTTTTCCTACATCGTACTGAGAATCACCTCATGAACAGGTTGGATGGTATCTAAAGATGAAGGTGCACCCTTGGAAGGTTTCAATGGTCGACATTTCTATCCTCACTATTCCCTGAGGTGTGGCCCACTTTTGGATCTCCATCATGTTTGGCATCATGTCCCAAAATCAGACAACAAAATAGATGGACAAAGTTGATATAACACAAACATCACGATGATCCTATAGAGCTTGGGTTACAGGAATTCCTCTGGGTTACAAGGTAAATTGTGTCCCTTGTCGATATAACACAAACATCACGATGATCCTATAGAGATGAATTGCGTGTAATCCCTGTTAAACAGAGCTCGTATAATCCAAAGCTATATGGGGCCCACGATGATGTCTATATAACATCTACTCCGCCCATCAGTTTCACTAGGTCATGTTAGGATGTGATCCAAAAAATGAGGCAAAATTAGAACTCAAGTGAGCCACACCAAAGGAAACAATAGAAATCGAAACGCTGACCATTGAAACTTTCTTGCTGCCCACCACGATCCTCTAAGCCTTTCAACTAGTTCATAAAGTGATTTGGAAAACACAAATATCATCCTGATCCAAAATTGCTACGGGCCCAGTGAGATTTCAACAATAGGCATTCAATCCCCAGTGTTTCTTGTGGCATGGCCTACTTGAGTTTTAGATTTGCGGCTCACATAGAAAATGATCTATCAAAATTAATGATCAGAGTGGATGTCATACAGAAATGCAGTGGCCCCACAGAGCTTTGGGTTATGCAGGTTCCATGTATCAGGGGTTGCATGCAACTGGCATCCTGCATTAACACATCCTACTACTCGACCCTATTATAAGACAGAAATATGAAAGAAATATCATGGGTGGCAAGATTCAACAAGCGTCTCAAGATGTGAATTTTCAAATGCAATTTTGACATGGGAGTGAAAGACTTTCAACTCTGTATGTGCAGGCATCTATCAGTAAGATCCAAGTGCTATTACCTTGGAGGGTTAGGGCGCCATTGGGTTGACTATATCTCAAATCCAAAACCTCCAGCTAGCTCAAGTTCCCAAATTCTGCCAAAATTTAGTAAAAAACATAAAAGAACAAAAGCATTAAAGGGGGAGTTTGGAAATGTGACTAAGGCATGACGATTCAATCAAGTTCAAAATATTGTCTAAACTGATGTTATCAATCTTGGTTTTAAGTTCTTTAGAATTAATGAAATTACCTTCAGAGGAGAAGAATCCTTCCAAATTATTGAGGCTTAGATCAATAGCCTTGAGGGATGAGAGTGCACCCAAATACAGTAGAATGCTTCTATTGAATCCATTCAAACTTAGGTCTAGATGCTCTAGGTTGCCCAATCTGGACAACATTTCAAAGCTGTATATGAAACTCCAAAGAAATTGTTGCTTAGAGATAAAACTCTTGAGAGATGAGAGTGCACACAAATATGGTAGGATGCTTTCATCGAAGGAGTTATAGCTCAGGTCGAGGTGCTAGCGTGTTTAATCTGGACTATTTTTTGAAACCTGCACATGGGTGATGTCCTCTGTTTAGAATTGGAGAAAAATCCCAGCCACTCTGTGTGTGTGTGATTTTTCTCCTGTGCTAAGCCACACACACACACACACACCTTGCAAAGGTTGTCTTTGGCAATATAGTAGCATTGTAAAGCAAAACATTACCATGAATTGATACATGCGTTGATGAAATAGAAGTATGGGCCTTGCCAGTAACAGTTGATGTGGAGAAGTTCTATGGAAACTAAGAAAGACAATGTTCACGATGCCGAAAGGCTGGCATGTATAGTACATTATGCCAAAATCATCTTCCTCATCACCTGATGTTGTTGGCATGAAAGGTGGAAGCAGAGAAGTGGAGAGGCAACTCCACAGAGCAGGGGATTGCCTTCATAGCTGGTTTCTCCAAAGGTGCCAAACTGCCCCTTCATGTTGGGTGTCCTACCAGATAAGCTATCGTGGGCCACTATGAATGTAGATAATGTGTAGAACTTGATTAGTTGAGGAGGAATGGGCCCACTCAATCTATTGTAAGAAAAGTCTAAGCTCTCAATCTGGTTTATGTTCAGGTAGGTTTTTGGAATTGGTCCAGTCAATTAATGGTTGGACAAGTTCGATGCGTGAATCTCACTTAGTAATCCAATTTCAGGTGGGGATTTCACCTGTTAACCGGTTCCATGACAGATCTACAGTGAAAGTTACCCTTGTATGTTTCGGACCTGCTCTTTGTTATAAAGTGCCCCTCTTCTTCCTCATCTAATGTCCCTGGTTGACAGTATAAAACACATTCAGATTAATGTGATTTTGAGGCATGTAGATTCTTTTACCAAAACTATTCCTCAAATTATTTGCATGAAAAATTGAAAATTCATTTATTTGATCGTAGTTTCCAAATGTAATATTACCAAAGCACATTGGTATTTGCCCAGAGAGTATTTTTTGAATGATCTAGCAAGGTGATGTTGTTCAGTCGACACAAGTGAATGGGAATGTGTCCTTGCAATTGATTTCCTTTTGAGGACGACCCTCAAATTGGAAAGACCACCAATCCAAACGTTTACTAGATGAAGATAATCCCACGCCCAGGAGCCAATTACAGTAAGATCGTCGACCTGGAAGCAGGTGGGCTGTCATTCCCAATCAGCATTTTCCCTGAATTCCTGACAATGCCACGGGCTGGGAAACTGCCATCCCTAATACGCCAAGCACAATACGAGGATCATTAAAAGATCACAGAATCTCTGAAACTGGCAACAGCAGCAGCCAATTGCCCTAAATGAAAAAAGTAATCCCAGTCACCACCGTGAGGAATCAGCCTAATGGCCAGAGAGCACCTCAACTGCTCGACAATATGCCCCAAAGAATCAGAAAACAGAAACCAAGGGCAAGCCTCTAGGCAATACATAACGATTAAAGTGCGAGCGGAAGGATGTGATAGAGAAATGTATATATCAGTTGTGTATGCTAAATATGATACAGTGGAAGAAAGATTATTATGGGATGAAATGAAAAGAATGGGCGATACCATCACCAGCCCATGGCTAGTGTGCAGTGGTTGTAATGTAACTTTTGAAGCAGAGGGGCTCATTGATGCCAATTATGCAGGTTCAAAGTTCACATGGTGCGACAATTGGCAGGGCCACAAGTCTTATTGTCAATTGAGAAAGCTGAAGACAGCACACCCAAACCGTTAAAATTCCACAGAATCTCAATTAAGGAGGTGGTGCAGACCAGTTGGGAATCGGAATTAGATGTGGAACCAATGGAAAAACTCTTCTCAAATTAATGAGGCTAAAACAAACCTTGAGAGAGCGGAATAAAAAGGACTTTGGGGATGTATTTGAAAACGTTAGGACAACCAAAGACGCAGTTCTGAAGGCAGAATTTGACCTCACATTAACCAGCTTGGAAGAAAACTCTTGTCTCTCTTGAAGATATCAAATCAAAGCTAGGTTAAGTTCTCCTCCAGGAGGAAATATTCTCGAAGCAAAATTTGAGAAACCAATGGCTAAAGGAAAGCAATTGTCATACCCGTTTCTTTCACAATTCGGCGAAGGAGAAAAGACTTCCGCTAGCAGTTACTCGGATATTATAATG
Organism: Liriodendron chinense; assembly: GCA_003013855.2. Taxonomy (NCBI): domain Eukaryota; kingdom Viridiplantae; phylum Streptophyta; class Magnoliopsida; order Magnoliales; family Magnoliaceae; genus Liriodendron; species Liriodendron chinense. The sequence continues at coordinate 39,550 of PVNU02003990.1, read as the reverse complement.
CGTCGTTCTCATCAGAAGGTGCCTGGTTATCTGAAGAAGTCCTATCTTCCCTTCCAAGACTAGTATCGTACCTTGATAACGAAACCCTTTCACGCCCCCTGGAAATGGATGAAGTGAGAAAGGCAGTGGGCTTTTCCATCCCAGGAGAGCGCTCCAGGCCCAGACAGCTTCTCTAGCAGCTTCTTTGTATCTTGATAGGATATTGTGGGTGACAACATCTATCTGGCCGCTTGTGAATTTCTGGATGGGAGAAGCATATCAGAGCATTTCAAAGCATGCTAATATGCATGATTCATAAGAGCACAAACCCGGAGAAAATGACAGACTTTTGGTCAAGAAGCCTCTGTAATTCATAACTCGTATCCAAGGAACACCTGCCCTATGTGATCGAAGTATTGTTGAAAACATCTCTCTAGCTCAAGAAATGGTGGGAGTAATTGATCGAAAGGTGAGGAGTGAAAATGTGGTGATCAAGCTTGAAATGGAACAGGCATTTAATATATTCAAATGGGAATTTATAACTCGCGGAATGGACAGATTTGGGTTCTCCCCACGGTGCACCTGGCTTGATGAATATTTGGAGAGGGAATTAGGTGCAGCACGGGCCTCATCCAAGATGGTCTGGCCCTTCCCGTGGGGCCCACCTTAATGTATTTATTCTACATACATGTTGTCCTTCCAATTCTAATGGGGACCATACCATAGGAAACAATAGTGATTGACCATTAAAAACTTTTTGTGAGCCACAAAAGTTTTGGATCAAGATGGTTTTTTTTTTTTTTTTTTTCTCTCTTTTCATCCAGGTTTGTGTGACCTTATCAATAATTTGGATGGCAAATAAACATAAGGTAGGCCCTAGGAAGTTTTTAATAGTGGGGCATTCAACCACAACTATTTCCTTGTAGTATGGTCCATTTGAGATTTGGCTTTGCTTCATTTTTAGTCTCATGCCCTAAAATGACCTGGGAAAAGGGATGGATGGCATGGATGTAGAATACGTACATCAAGGTGGGCCGCATGGTATGGGCCATGCTAGCTTGGGTGAGGTTGGGGTGTGCCTAATCTGCTCCCGTGAACTGATGGAGTCAATTTGGTGGGCCCATCCATGGAAGCCCATAATGATCTCACCAAATGGATGGACGGCGTGGATACAAAACATACATCATGGTGTGGTCATTGCTACACCTGGCATAGCTAGTGTAGCTAATGCGTGGGTGTAGAAAAAATTTTCTCTAGCAATTTCTAGAGAAGTTACAATGCCTGGGCCCCTATGGTTCCTCAGATATAATCTGTACATAGCAGGAAAGAAGTTGGGTCTTTCGATGCATACAGGCCTGTCAGCGTTGGGCGTTCCAGATGCAAGGGTAAGATTGTATGTAACATCACTTGGGTCCCACGCATCTCCAACGCATGGTATCACGAAAACACAGATTAGGTGAGCCCGGTATCCAGTCAGATGGCTGCGACCCTGACTGCCAGGCCCACCTTGATGGATTTTGTGTGTACCAACACCGTTCATCCGTTTTTCCATCTCTTTTTCGGGCATGCTACAAAGAAGATGAATCAAATAAAATATCAGGGGGACCACACCACAGGAAACAGTGGTCATTGAACGCCTATCATTAAAAACTTCCTAAACTCAACTGTAATGCTTATTAGCCATCTAAGCTGTTGATAAGGTCAAAGACCTGGATGAAGAGAAAACACAAATGGCTGCTTGATTCAAAACTTTTATAGCCCCAAGAAGTTTGTAATGGTGGGAATTCAATCCCTATTCTCTAAAACAATTTATACACAAGCAAATCATTTTCCACTAACAAAATTTACAAATATCTAAACAAGCCCCCTTTTCTTATCTAACAAAGGATTGTATGCTATGATATTATCTTCCTTAAAAAGTGATTTTCCAACTAAAAACTAGTTATGGAAAAAATGAAATGAGTAGAAAATCAAAGTGGCTAATGATCCTAGACTGAAGATGGTACTCATGGCATGATCCCAACTGTTCTAAATGCTAAGTGCTGGTATAGATGGATCATACACTGAAAATCATGTAGATGGGATGATCTTACCATTTGACTGGTTGCCATCAATTGAACGGTTAAAAATAAAACAGTCTGCTGCCCAATTTCAATCAAAGTGATTGTTGAGATCCTTTGGAAGTTGTGGTTTGTCATAAACAAATTAAAATATTTTAAAATAAAAAATAAATAAAAACTGTTTGGTAAGAAATAAGACAGATAAAAAGGCCCGAGGCATTTAACCTGAGCTTGGCCTTTGAGAATGCAATTTGGGTGGAACTAGTTCCCACCCAAAATGAGCCCCATGGATGCTTCAGAAATGGATTGCATATTGTGCCACACACCTCCGGCCTTGGTAGTATGTTGACGTCATCAAGTTCGGTGGGACCCACCTTCATGTATGTGTTATATTTACACCGTCCATCCATATGGTGAGATCATTTTGCGAGTGGGCCTACGTATTTTATACATCCTGTCCATCCTTTTGACAGCTCAATTTAAGGCATGAGCCTAAAAATGAGGCAGGTCCAAAGCTCAAGTAGACCACACCACAGGAACCAATGGGAATTCTACTAGCCATTGAAAACTTTTTGAGAGTACAAAAGTTTTGAATCAAGTTGATATTTGTGTTTTTGGTCGTCCTGGTTAAAATAACTTTATTGAAAGGTTGGATGGCAAAATGGATGGATGGAGACATGGAGTCAATAAAACACACTCGACATGGTGGTGCCACACATCTTTTTTGAGGATTCATAGTGGAGGAAGCGGATTGCATCTTTCTCTTGTTTGTTCATACTCATCTATGCAGGGAGCTCGGATTAGGTACTACTCCTACCTGTACATGTAGAGCTCGAGATAGGCTTGACATGGCGCGTACGTGCATGTCAGTACTAGTGGAGAGCTCAAAAAGGGCCCACAACCTCTGTTTTGCTGATGTGATGAGTTTCTTCTGACAACCTGCTCTCCACTAATACAGAGGTGCCACATACTACATGTCCCGAGCTCTGCACAAGCAGGGATAGTACCTAATTCGTTCCCTTACACAGGGGCTTTGCGGGACCTACCTTGATATATGGGTTTTATCCTCGCCATCTATCATTTTTCTGGATCATTTAAACATGAGGTAGATCCAGGACTCGAGTGAGCCACACCACGCCCACTGTTTAAACCTTCTTAAGGCCGATCATAATGTTTATTTTCCATCCAATCTATCCTTAATGTGGCGTAGACCTGAATAAATTAAAGGGAAAACATCAATATCAGCTTGAGTTTTTAATGCTAGCCATTAAATCCCCACTATTGTGGTCGTCTTGAGCCTTGGATCTGCCTCATTTTTGGGCTCATCACTTAAATGATCAGGAAAAATGAATGGATGGCATGGATAAAACTCAAACATCATTGTGGGCTCCACATATCCCATGTGAGAATTGAGTCCATCGAGGCACGAGATGGACAGAATCAGTGATGGACCGAGGCATGTAGGAGGAGGAAGGCATCTAAATATGTGTTGGGATCCCAAACCTAGACGCTAATTGCCTCTGCCCAAGCCTAAGTTCCTAGGGTCAGAAGCTATGTGGGCCCAACAGAGACTCCAGTAGACAATCCACTCCATCCATCAGTTTTCTAAGCTTAACATAGTATAGGAATCCAAAAACTAGATAGATCCAAAGCTCAGGTTGGCCACAAAATAGGAAACGGTGGGGATTCAATGCAGATCATGTTGGGAAAACCGGCAGCGGAAGCGAAAGCCGAAACACGTGGAGCAATCCAAGATCAAACTAGTAAACAAGATGCAATCAAACCACACACAAGCATTCACCACAAGAGACTCCGAATTTACGTGGAAAAACCCATCAACGGGTAAAAAACCACGGCACAAAATGATCCACTATGAATAACAAAAGATTATAGAGATTGACAGCCCACAAGCAAGGAATAAACAGAGAAAACCCCAAGTTCTCTCTCATACACACCTCTCCCCTCTTCCTAATACATTAGAAAACCTTAGACACCTTAGGATACATCTAAATCCGGATTACCACTCCTTAAATAAGCAAAACTCCGAAAATAGAAACATGTTGCGCAATACTACGAGTTACGCAAGAAATCCGCTCGCACCTCCGATCGATCGGCCGACCGGTCGGCCAGTGAACAGTAACAGTGCAGGGGAAAACATCACACAGACCCGTCTCTGCACAGCCGACCGATCGCCTGACTAGTCGGAGCCCCCTGCAGACCGGTCGCCCGATCGGTCTAGGGCAACAATAAATTTGTCCAGAGCCACGTTGTGTATCTGGGTCACGCTGCCAGACCAGTCGCCCGACCGGTCTGAGCACTCAACCCACACATGTTTGAAGGCTCCTCCAAAAAACTCCACCAAGGCTTCAAAAGACTAATCAACACCATCCTCACAACGTCATCTCATCTTCAATCATAGCCCCACCGCTTCTCGTGCCACCATCGAACCTAACCTTACAAATTCACGCACTTTTCCGCTCTTCTCGTGTGGCCCTTGAGCACTTGCCACATACGAGCAACCTTGGATCTCACTGCCATTCCCGCAGCTCCACCGTGAATTCTTCTCCCGATCAACATGTAAAGATGGCCACACATCCGTGCCTTCATACACACAAGTCTCCCTTTCATCACTTCACGACAACGATCGCAGTCGATAAACACTCACCATTTCGCCTCAAGTGCACTAAGAAAAATCACATTCATCTTCATCTTGGGAACGTGCTTCACATCTTTCAGGACTCATTTGATCCCATCGAATATCCTGATGCGCACCGTACCAATACCCACAACCTTATGAGCGAATCCATCGCCCACAAACACCGATTCTCCACCATACTCCCTGTATGTCATGAATGAACTCCGATCAAGACATACGTGACATGAAGCCCCTGAATCTAGGATCCACTCACAACCGTGAGATCCCTTGTCAGATACAGTCAGCACTTTACACAGATCGCCACTATCCTCTACGGTATTGGCTCCCTCTCCAGAAGAATTTCCATAACTCTCTTGCTTCAACTTGGGATTCTAACAATCCCCTCTCATGTGGCCCTCCTGACCACAATTCCAATACTTCACCTTAGCCTTCCCTTTGCCCTTGGCCTTAGATCCCGATTTTGAATATCCTCTATGTTCAGAACTTCTTCCCCTCATAACCAGTGCCTCTGAGGACAAATGAGAAGCCACGTCACCGCTTTTCTTTCTCATCGCCTTCGATTAGAGGGCTAAGACAACGATCTTGACGTTTATGGTTTCCCTCCCTGCGCACACAGAGTCCCTAAACGACTCATGAATCTGAAAGAGAATTCAACAGGATGCATGCTTAATATTCATCCTTTATCGGTTCATCGATCTCCACCAACTTGCAAACCAGCCTATTGAACGTGCTCAAGTGGTCCTCCACCTCAGTTCCCTCAGCCATCCTCAAGGTGAACAACTGCATCAACACATACATGCGATTCTCTAGAGACTTCTTGGCATAAACCTTCTCTAGCTTCGCCATTGTTTCAGCCGCAGTCTTCTCCTTCATGACATGATAGAGAACATCATCTGTAAGGTTTAATAGGATTGAGGTCCTAGCCTTCTTGTCGAGCCTAGTCCACTCATCCTCTTTCATAGCCTCGAGTCGCTTTCCAAGAGCTTCATCAAGCCCTTGCTGAACTAGAAATGATTCACCATTCACCTTCCATAGCTCAAAATTATTTTTGCCAAAGAACTTCTCTATCTCGAACCTTGCGCCCGATCCCATCTTCTCGTCTCAGATCCGAATTCTACTCCACCCCAACTTTAGCTCTGATACCACTTGTTGGGAAAACCGACAACGGAAGCGGAAGCCGAAACGCATTGAGCAATCCGAGATCAAACGAGTAAACAAGATGCAATCAAACCACACACAAGCATTCACAACAAGAGACTCCGAATTTACGTGGAAAAACCCCTCAACGGGTAAAAAACCACGACACAAAACGATCCACTATGAATAATAGAATATTACAGAGATTGACAACCCACAAGCAAGGAATAAACAGAGAAAACCCCAAGTTCTCTCTCACACACACCTCTCCCCTCTTCCTAACACGATTAGAAAACCTTAGACACCTTAGGATACATCTAAAGATGAAGGTGCACCCTTGGAAGGTTTCAATGGTCGGCATTTCTATCCCCACTATTCCCTGAGGTGTGGCCCACTTTTAGATCTCCATCATGTTTGGCATCATGTCCCAAAATCAACCAATAAAACAGATGGACAAAGTCGATATAACACAAACATCATGATGATTCCATAGAGCTTGGGTTACAGGAATTCCTCTAATTCTGGGTTACAAGGCAAGTTGTGTCCCTTGTCTATCCATTTACAAAGTGCGAGTGCACAACTGCCCCCCTTTAATAGAGATGAGTTGCGTGTAATACTTGTTAAACAGAGCCCATATAATCCAAAGCTTTATGGGACCCACTATAATGTCTATATAACATCCACTCCGCCCATCAGTTTCAATAGGTAATGTAAGGATGCAATCCAAAATATGAGGCAAAATTAGAACTCAAGTGAGCCACACCAAAGGAAACACCGACCATTGAAACCTTCTTGCAGCCCACAACAATCCTCGTAAGCCTTCCAACCAATTCATAAAGTGATTCAGAAAACACAAATATCATCCTAATCCAAAATTGCAAGGGCCCAATGAGATTTCAACAATAGGCATTCAATCCCCAGTGTATCTTGTGCTATGGCCCACTTGAGTTTTGGATTTGCGTCTCACATAGAAAATGATCTATCAAAATTAATGATCAGAGTGGATGTCATGCAGACATGCAGTGGCCGCACAGAGCTTTGGGTTATGTGGGTTCCATGTATTAAGGGTTGCATGCAACTAGCATCCCGCCTTAACACATCCTACTAATCAAGCCTATTATTAGACAGAAAGATGAAAGAAATATTACGGGTGGCAAGATTCAACAAGCATCTCAAGATGTGAATTTTCAAATGCAATTTTGACATGGAAATGAAAGACTTTCAACCCTGTATGTGCAAGCATCTATCAGTAAGATCCAAGTGCTATTACCTTGGAGGGTTAGGGCATCGTTGGGTTGACAATATCTTAAATCCAAAACCTTCAGCTAGCTCAAGTTCCCAAATTCTGCCAAAATTTAGTAAAAAACATAAAAGGACAAAACATTAAAGGGGGAGTTTGGAAATGTGACTGAGGCGTGACGATTCAATCAAGTTCAAAATATTGTCTAAACTGATTTTATCAATCTTGGTTTAAGTTCTTAGAATTAATCAAATTACCTTTAGAGCAGAAGCATCGTTCCAAATTATTGAGGATTAAATCAATAGCCTTGAGGGATGAGAGTGCACCCAAATACACTAGAATGCTTCTATTGAATCCATTCAAACTTAGGCCTAATGCTCTAGGTTGCCCAATCTGGACAACATTTCAAAGCTGTATATGAAACTCCAAAGAAATTGTTGCTTAGAGATAAAACTCTTGAGGGATGAGAGGGCACCCAAATATGGTAGGATGCTTTCATTGAAGGAGTTATTGCTCAGGTCTAGGTGCTTTAGCTTGTTCAATCTGGACCATCTTTTGAAACCTGCATATGGGTGACGTCCTATGTTTAGGGCCTGCTTAGAACAAGAGAAAAATCCCAGCCACTCTTAATCTTTCCAATTCCACTTGACACCTATCGTAATGATAAACGACTCATCTCGCCGTGACCTTATATATCCTAGATTCACACACACTATTAGGCAAGCATTCCATGAAGATTCTCAAAGACAAGGTGTCATGCAAGCTCTCGGTTGAAGGGTTTCTCCTGTCAACCCTCAAGAAAAGAAACATCTATATAAATCTCACAAAGTACAAGAATACCCCTTTACAAAGAAGAGCAACCCAACAAAAGGGCAGGGGCAAAAGGGGAAAAAGAATATAAAACCAACACACTATACACACTTAAGCATACAACTATTAACACCCCCCCTCAAACTAAGGCGAGTGATCCATCAGCATGAGTTTGGTAACTAGGAAGGAATAACGGGCCGAAGGTAGCGTCTTGGTGAGAATGTCAGTGAGCTGATCTTGGGACGCCACATGAGGAAGGGAGATGATGCCGGATTGATATCGCTCACGGATGAAGTGGCAATCAATCTCGATGTGCTTCGTTCTCCCATCAAAGATAGGGTTGGAGGCAATTTGAATGGCACTGATGTTATCAACATGAAGAGGAGTTGGGGTCGAGAGATGAACCCCAAGATCAGAAAGGAGTCCACGGAGTCATACAACCTCACTACATGTAGCAGACATCGCACGGTACTCAGACTCCGTGCTCAACTTAGAGAACGTTGGTTGCTTCTTGCACTTTCAAGAGATAAGCTAGGAGCCATGGAACACACAATACCCGATGGTGGACTGGCGAGTAACCGCACACCCCGCCGAATCAGCATCAGAATAAGTCTGAAGCTCTAAAGGAGCACTGGAAGAGAAAAACAAAGATCAGTCCACAGTCCCACGTAAATACCGGATGATCCGAAGAACAGCGGTCATATGCAGAGTTTGAGGCTCCGAGACAAATTGACTGACAACTTGAATAGTATAAGCAATGCCAGGCTGAGTCATCATCAAATATACCAAATTACCTACTAAGCGACGATAAAGAGTAGGATGCTCCAGCAAGTCCCCATCATCACGGCCATATTGAACATTTAGTTCCAAGGGAGTTTGACAGGATGTTTGATCCGTCAATCAAGCCATAACAATGAGGTATTGAGTATATTTTTATTGGCTTACAAGAATCCCTCGTTCAGAGAGCAAGACCTCAAGACCCAAGAAGTAGGTGAGAGGGCCTAAATCCTTCATTTTGAAGGAAGAGGAGAAACCATCTGAAGTTCAGTAATCCCAGCAGAATCACTGCCATTCAATATTAGATCATCCACATATACCAGAACAATGACAAGGCCCTTAGAGGTATTGGGAGTAAATAACGAGGGATCGCGGCAAGGTGTCCCGTATCGGTTTCGGTGGCCGTAACGGTGCCCACCGTTTTCGATACGGATACGGGCCGTATCGGCCGATACGGCCCCGTATCGGCCGATACGGCCCCCGTAACGGTCAACTTTTTTTTTTTTGCCAAAAAATTTTAAAAAAATATGGATTAAATCCAGAAAATTCCAAACATCCCAAATATGCATTCATTTATAATTTTGAACATGTTTATGGTGGTGAAGCGGTCTACTCTTTGGTGAAAAAGCTGTATCGGGCTGTCTGGTGAATTTATGAAGCTAATAACCTGGAATTAACTGCAGAACTTATAAATTCAAATTTCTAACTGTCTAATACCAATAATATGTATATTAGAATAAATGTAACATCAAAGTATTTCAATTTTCACATGTACTATTATTTTTTTATAATTTACTTTATATTATTTACAATTTATTTACATACCTGAGGAGTGAGGAGTGAGGACTTGCAAAAAATAATGTATTAAGACTTCTCTTATCTTGAATCTATGACCGACTCTTGTCCTGCCAATTGAACATTCTAAAGTAGAAAAAAAAAAATTAGTAATACCTGATATACTCCCCTGCAAGCATGTTGATTAAAGATTACTTGACTGGTTGTCACTTGTTAGGGGAGTTATTTTAAACACAAGTTCAACAATGTAAAGTGTGTGTTTTTTTTGTGAATGTATGACCATGTGGGTAATGGAAAAGACTCACCAAATCGGAACTCACCACCAAAATGAAAACCTGCTTTGTTGTGGTTGCTCAACCTCCACGTCGTCGTCGTCATCATCATCGGGTTGTTGCGGTCTTGTTGTTGCATATCCATAATATTCAGTGCCAGAGGGAAAGATCAGGTCAATGAAACCTGATGATGACTGATCCTGACTAGGCAAAGATTCTGACCCTGAGTGAGGATATCTACTAGTGCCCGTCGAATAGCCGTGCCCATACTGGTACTCGTATTCAGGGCCAGGCTGTTGAGATTGAGATGAATAACTTGGATTTGGTTCATATGGTAGATGTGGAACAGCGTCAGGAGGACTACTCCAACATGAAAGTGGCGGAACAGGTTCCCTATAATCCCATTGGTTGTAAGAATACCCATAATTCCTCGGATCATAGCCATACGCATGCTGATGTTCCAGATCTGTCGGTGTAGATTGCGGTGCAGGAGCAGGACCTGTAGGTGCAGGACCTGCAGGTGCACTACTGGAGCCAGGCTCTTGCTGGCTGTATCGTGACTCAGTACACTCATAAGTTCGACCCCCTCGGCCCCGCCTGCTTCGTCGAAGTTCATCAGCCTCGCGATCCGTAGACGGCTGTATGGTATCAGTAGCCCCGGTGGGTTGAGCAATGCCAGAACTGGGAGGACCAGCATTAGGTGCATCATCATCATCATCATCATCATCATCATCTGTTTCAGTATTGCTAGAGCTCGCACTCTTCTGCTGAGTTTGCATGAAATCCGCCCCCCTTTCTGGGTCCAACACAAATGCACGACTCTCTTGCTGTGCCCTGCGTATTTTTGGGTCTTCAACTTCTATTTCTTCACTATCATCTTCTATTTATTTTTCCCTTACTTCCAACCAAGGTAGAAGTGGGTCATCCTCATCATAAATATTGTCCAAGTTTATTGGACAATAATCCCCATCACCGGCATTACTGGTAGGCCTCCTTGAATGCATGCGCATTCTTAGCCTCATGTTGTAATGCATAAAGACAAGTCTATCTAACGTCCTAGTCTGAATTCTATTTCTATTCTTCGTATAAATAAGTGCAAAACAACTCCAATTTCTTTCGCAACTAGAGGAAGACGTTGTTTGGCTCAAAATCCTTACTGCAATTTTTTGGAGAGCCGGTGTAGTCTCTCCGAAATTTATCCACCAGTCGGCGAGGTGCAACTTAAGTACTGCATGTTGTGCAAGGATATCTCCAAAGCTACCCTGGCGAGTTCCAAATATATCCAATTCATTCAAAGCCTTTATTTGTACATCTAAGTCAGGCTCTAATCTCTTTATCACGTTTTTTAATCCAATACGAATCTCATCATCCATAACAAATGATTGGGCATATCTATACCTAGGATTTAGGTAATAACCTGCTGCATGAATATCGTGGTGGAGCTGCTTTGTCCATCTTTTGTCGATCAAATTCCAGTAAGATTGCCAGCTTGAACAATCACGTTGAATTGCCAACTTCACTTTATCCATGGCGTCGTAGAGGAAGCCCATCGTAGGTGCTTCATCGGTTTCAACAAGACGAAGTACCCTCATCAGTGGTTCCATCACCTTTAAAATTTTCTTAACCCTCTTCCAATATTTGTTGTCTCTTATGGTGTTTACAACATCAACCGGCGTCCTTGATGTCTTCTTCCCATATTTTGTGTTGAGCCATTGTTGGGAAGCAAACATTTCACTCAACTCTCCCCTATGCTGATACAAACTCTCTAAAGCTATAAAGTTTGTTGCAAATCTAGTCGCCGCTGGCCTAAGCAACTCTCGTCCCTTCGTGAACTTCCTCATTATTGCAACTAGGTGATTATGGTTGTAAATAAATGTTGTCACTTCTTTGGCTTTTTCAACCATTTCTTTGACATTCTTTCTCTTTCCAATATCTTCCAATATAAGATCAATACAATGTGCAGCACACGGTGACCAAAATATATGTGTTCTCTTTAGCATCAACAAATTTCCTGCAGACTTATATGTTGCTTCATTATCTGTCACAATCTGCACCACATTCTCCTCCCCAATCTCATCCACTACTTTATCCATCAAGCTAAAAATATATTTAGCATTTTTTATTTCATCCGAGGCATCAATTGACTTGTGGTACACTGTTCCCAAGTGGCAATACACCATGAAGTTGATCATGCTGCGTCTTGTTGGGCCAGTCCAACCATCACACATGATCGTGCATCCTCTGGCCTGCCATATGGGTTTAAAGGTATTTACGTATGCCTTTGTATCTGCATACTCTGCGTCTGTCCATTTTCCCCTAATCTCCTTGGCTGTGGGAGCTTTAATTCCTTCACCTGCTTCTGCTGCTGCATCAATTACCACCTGCCAATATGGAGAGTTTGCCGCATTAGGGGGTATGTTGGCATGTATAAATAACTTTGCTGCTGCCCTACCCAGTTTCTCAACAGAAGTTCTACTCCACATTTGTTTTATCTTCTTTTGTTTACTAGATTCTTTCCTAAAGAGGATCGGATCAACAGAGGGTCTCCTAGGCACATCTTCTTCTTCCACATCTACATCTATAGGATGACGAGCTACATGTGAAGATGTGCCCCGCCGGCTGCTAAACATACGCCTTAATCCACCAAACATACTCCCTCCAACCCCAGCTGTACTTCCCGTTGGGGCTGCAGTTGTACTCCCCTGGCCACTCCCACTCCCACTCGCACTTGAACCAAACGTGCGTCGACGTTCTTCCTCTTCACGAGCATAGCGCACGCTTTCTCTCCTAGCTATAGTCATTTCTCGATCAGAATCTTCCTCAGAATCAATGATGTCTTCGCCACGAACGCCCATATATTCTGGACCAAACACCTCTTGTCGGGCCGCATCAAGGATATCATCTTTCTTTTTTTGCACAGCAGCTCGTTTCCCCTTTGACTCTTCTAAATTGGCTTGCATCAGTATCATTATCTCTTTGGAAACTTTGGTGCATCCTGCAACTTGACCCTTTCAATGTGCCAAATGTTGTTTAAGTCGCGTAATTCCACCATTTATTACTCTATCACAATAGTTGCATTTTATTTGGTGCCTTCCACCACCTACCCTCTGACAATGTTCCCATCCAATATCCTCATTTGCAGTTCCACTTCCAGTTCCAGTCCTAGACATTTTTTAATTAGAGATGGCTTATGTGATGTGGCTATGTCACTTAGATACTGAGTCTAAGAGTGAAATACTTAGATTTTAAAATTTATAAATGTAATTGTAAATCTTAAATACAGATAATGAAATCAAGTACTAATTACTAAATTCAAATACTAAAGTAACTAAACCCTATGGGCTACAGGCCTACAACTACGAAGCTCCAAAGTCCAAAACGGCAAAACCTGTCGAAAAAATAAAAATATAAACATACATTAGTCATTACTCATTAATCTGTAAATATGATTCTCCATGTTTTTGAAAAAAAATGATTTTCTCTAATTTTTAAAATTATTCCGAAATTTAAACAAATACAAAAAAAATAACAAACCATATGCATAATCTGTAAAATGCACATGATTATGTTCTATTATAAGTAACACATGTTATCCAACCTTTAAACTAGAATTTTTTTTGAAAATATTAATTTTCCCTAATTTTTAAAATTATTCCGAAATTATAAAAATACAAAAAAAATAGCAAACCATGTGCATAATCTGTAAAATGCACATGATTATGTTCTATTATAAGTAACACATGTCATCCAACCTTTAAATCAGAATTTTTTTTTGAAAATATTAATTTTCCCTAATTTTTAAAATTATTCCGAAATTATAAAAATACAAAAAAAATAGCAAACCATGTGCATAATCTGTAAAATGCACATGATTATGTTCTATTATAAGTAACACATGTCATCCAACCTTTAAATCAGAATTTGTTTTTGAAAATATTAATTTTCCCTAATTTTTAAAATTATTCCGAAATTAAAAAAATACAAAAAAAATAGCAAACCATGTTCATAATCTGTAAAATGCACATGATTATGTTCTATTATAAGTAACACATGTCATACAACCTTTACATCAGAATTTTTTTTTAAAAATATTAATTTTCCCTAATTTTTAAAATTATTCCGAAATTAAAAAAATACAAAAAAAATAGCAAACCATGTTCATAATCTGTAAAATGCACATGATTATGTTCTATTATAAGTAACACATGTCATACAACCTTTACATCAGAATTTTTTTTTGAAAATATTAATTTTCCCTAATTTTTAAAATTATTCCGAAATTAAAAAAATACAAAAAAAATAGCAAACCATGTGCATAATCTGTAAAATGCACATGATTATGTTCTATTATAAGTAACACATGTCATACAACCTTTACATCAGAATTTTTTTTTGAAAATATTAATTTTCCCTAATTTTTAAAATTATTCCGAAATTAAAAAAATACAAAAAAAATAGCAAACCATGTGCATAATCTGTAAAATGCACATGATTATGTTCTATTATAAGTAACACATGTCATACAACCTTTACATCAGAATTTTTTTTTGAAAATATTAATTTTCCCTAATTTTTAAAATTATTCCGAAATTAAAAAAATACAAAAAAAATAGCAAACCATGTGCATAATCTGTAAAATGCACATGGTTATGTTCTATTATAAGTAACACATATTATCCAACCTTTAAACCAGAATTTTTTTTTGAAAAAAATGATTTTTCCTAATTTTTAAATTTATTCCGAAATTATTCCGAAATTAAAAAAATACAAAAAAAAATAGCAAATCATGTGCATAATCTGTAAAATGCACATGATTGTGTCCTACTATAAGTAACACATGTTATCCAACCATTAAACCAGAAAAAAAAAACATGATTTTTACTAATTTTTAATATTAATCCGAAAATAGACAGAAATTAAAAAAATATAAAAAAAATATAAAAATCAGTTGCATAATCTTGAAATACACATTTTAACATTTTACAATGGCTACAACATCATATTAAGGTGAAAAAAAGTGATTAGAGGAAGAAAAATGTATAAATACCTATTTTCGGATTTCTTCGAAAAATGGCCCACGGAGCTTCGATTCATCCAAATCGTAGAAATTGGTCGTTTTAATTCTCCAAAATAGACTAATTGTGGTCATTTTTAGCAAAAGAACAGATTAGAAAAGAAATGGGGGAAGAAAAGTGGGAAGAAAATGCAAAACAGCAAGTATTTATAAATAAAAAAAATATGACCGTTTTTTGACCGTTACGGGGGCCGTAACGGCCGTTTTGGGCCGTACCGGCCGTTACGGTCCAAATTTCCGGGGTCCCCGATTTGGACCCCGTATCGCGTAACGGTACCGGCCGTTTTCGGTACGTATCGGCCGGTACGGCCGATACGTAACCGGTACGGCCCACCTTGGATCGCGGCCACTCTGAGAGAAACCAACATCGACAACTACATCATGGAATCGCTGAAACCAGGCACGCGGAGCTTGTTTGAGACCATACAGAGCCTTCTTCAAGTGGTAAACCAGATCACCAGTACCAATATTAGACCTTGGAGACAATTTCATATACACTGTTTCTTGAAGGTTACCATGAAGAAATGCATTCTTTACGTCCATCTGAAACATGGGCCAAGCATGAAAAGAGGCAAGAGCAAGCAAAGTTCTAATAGTCTTCATTTTAGCAACAGGGGTAAAGGTCTCATCATAATCAATACCATACTCCTGTTTGTACCCTTGGGCAACTAGCCTTGCCTTGTATTTATCTAGAGAACTGTCGGATTTCAACTTGATGGAATACACTCATTTACTGCCTATAAGTTGTTGCTCTTGAGTATGAGGGACAAGTTCCCACGTATAGTTCTCATCTAAAGCCCGAAGCTCTTCCGTCATAGCATCCCTCCAACAATTCTAAGCAGCAGCCTGTGAGTAAGAGGTAGGGATGGAAATAGAATCCAAAGTGGAAGTCATGGCTGGCATATAATAAATGAGACAATCTGGAGCCCTATGAGACCAGGTAGATCGACGTACCGAAGGAGGATCTAGATCGACAGTAGGAGTAGCAGTAGGCATGGGCAGGGGAGGAGGAGCTCTTTGTCGGTGAGTATAAACCTATAAGGGGCGAGGCGGTACACTAGAAGTAGATGGTATGTCAGGAAAAAAGGTTAAGCCAGGTGATGGAGATGTAAGAGTAGAAGTAATAGACGATGAATGGAAATGAACATGTTCAAGAAAAATAACATTACGGGATACCTGTAGCCTACGAGCAACGGGATTGTAGCACCAGAACCCTTTATGTGTCTCTCCAAAGCTCAAATACATGCATCTAACAGATTTGGGTGAAAGTTTGTTATGTTCGTGGGAAGCAAGGTGAACATAGCAAACACATCCAAAGACCCGAAACATTAAATAGTTTGGGTGAGAATCATAGAGGGGCAAGATAGGGAGAAGTGTTATCTTGAAGTTTAGTAGGCATGCAATTGATTAAGTAGATTGAGTGTAACATGGCTTCAGCCCAAAGAGAGAGGAACGGACATATCATTCATTAATGTGTTCGCAGTCTCAACTATGTGCCGAATTTTTCCATTTGGCCA
The DNA here is from genome assembly GCA_003013855.2 of Liriodendron chinense. Classification (NCBI taxonomy): domain Eukaryota; kingdom Viridiplantae; phylum Streptophyta; class Magnoliopsida; order Magnoliales; family Magnoliaceae; genus Liriodendron; species Liriodendron chinense. The sequence goes on along the minus strand of PVNU02003990.1, from coordinate 23,233 downwards.
TTCCATTCTGTTGAGGAGTATCAGGACATGTCCCCTGATGAATAACCCCATGGTCCCGAAGGTAAGTACTGAAATCCAGGGAGATATACTCCCCCCCTAGTCGGAACGAAGGGTTCGAATCTTAGCCCAGAATTAAGTGTCAACCATAGAAGAAAATTGCTTGAAAATACCAAAGACTTGGGATTTGGAGTGCACAAAATAGATCCATGTGTAACAAGTGAAATCATCAATGAAAATCACATAATAATGTAACCCAGACATTGATTAAATAGAAGAAGGCCCCCAGATATTAGTATGGACAAGTTCAAATATAGAAGTAGATCGAATTGTGCTTAAAGAGAACGGATCACATTTACTTTTAGATAAGCAACAAGAAGAACAAACAAGATCCAAAGCAGATTTGTTAACTTTCAGGTTATCCAACATGCTAGAAGAAAATAAATGAAGCAATCGATTAGAATACGGATGACCAAGACGACAATGCCACAGTTTCCACTTTCGGTTTGCCAATAAAATATTAGACTCGGATGGCGCAAAAAAACACGGGGCTGGTGTCACAGATGTATCAAAATTCAGCATGAAGAGACACCCTCTCCTCCTACCCTTCTTAACCACCTTCCCCATTGCCAGATCCTGCACAAAACAATAATTGGTGAAAAACATGACTAAACAATTTCGATCAGTAAGCTGACCAACAGAGATCAAATTAGAGGAAAGCTTGGGAACATGAAATACTTCAATAAGAACAATTTTTCGATGGGAAGAAGGAGAAAGAATCAAAGCGCCAACCGACTGGATGGGCAACTGAGTCCCATCAGTAGTGGAAATAACCTGTGAACCAATATAGGGTCGGATATCGTGAAGAGATGAGGGGTTACCAGTCATATGATTGGAGGCCCTGGAGTAAAAAAAACCATGGCGATGAAGGAGGAGTACTCGATAGACCGGCAGCAAAAAGGACCTGCATGATCTGTTGAAGCATCTCAGGAGTTAAAGGAGAGGAGGCGGAGGAGCTGGCAATATCACTCATAGTAGGCTCAGGGATCGAAGGAGGAGAAGCAACAACAAGAGCTTGACTAGGAGCATATCCAAGGTCACGATCACGGTCACGTCCTCGGGAAGTAGCATAAGCCTTGGTCTTGCAATCAGCAATACCGTGTCCCTTCCTACGACAATAGGTACACCAGTCGCTACGTTGAGAGACAACATAGCCTACTTTGTTGCAGCCATGGCACGTTGCAGGGCGCATACCACGGGCACCAGAAGAAACACTATAGACATGAGAAGATATGGAGCGCATCCCACGGTTACCCGAAGGACTAGAGGCGACCAACACCAGATCAGACGAACTAGGAGACCGAGGTATGGAGGAGAGATCGTTGAGTCTCTACTCCTCAGCTAGCAGATCATTGATCAAAACATTCAAAGACAGAAGGGGACTGTGATTCAAAAGGGCAGCTCGGCAAGGCTCATACTTCGCTCGCACCTTCATGAGAAATTGTCGTACACATGTGCGCTCTCGCATACTCTGGAAAACTGAGAAAGTCTGTAGGAAATTCGGGGTCCATCATCGCCATCTCCGTCCATATGGCGACAATGTCGGAATAAAAGGCCTGGATTCTCCTGTCACCCTAAGTGATATGGGATAAATCATGCTCCAGATGATAGAGATGGGCCTCATTGCTTTGTTGGTAGATTACTTTGAGGTGATCCCATATCGCTTTGGCTGTACGATGTGGGGTTAGCCCAATAGTAATTGCCCTGTGCACAGAGTCGAGAATCCAAGTGATGATTCTTCCATTCTTTATTTCCCAATCGGCCTGTTGCTCCAGATTGGTGGAGGGGGCTGTAACGGACCCATCAATCAGTCCCCATAGGCCACGTCCCGTAAGGAAACTCTGGAAGTGTATCGAACATAGGCTATAGTTGGTGCCGTCGAAAGTACATTGAGGGGCATCGCCCCGAGAAATTTCTTTATCCATAATCGTATAGAAAATAAACGAGTAACCAGAATGAGATCACAACCACAAACAGAGCTTCCGGCGTTGCAAGGAAAAAAAAAAGGGACCGCCACACAGATGAAGGGTTTACAAAAAAGAAAAAAAGAAAACCCCCCTTTTTCTTCTTACCAATGCAACAATGGAGGTATGGAGCAATGAATCCCGATGATTCAAGGGCTGTTGGAGCTGCTGTTAGACAAAGATCGGAGACGGAGTATCAAACGGCTCTGATTCCAACGGCCCTAGCTAGTAGGTGCGTCGGATTTGATGCCGAAAGGTGGAGCAGGGGCCTGTTCTGTGGTTGGAAGTGCCGCTGAATGGAGCTGGTGGTGGGTTCCATAGGCAGATTCAGAGGTTACAGAAGAGCGGGCAATGCCATTCCGGATGCAGCTCTAGCTGAGATTAAAGACAGAGCAGAAAGGAACATGAGTGATTGAGGCAAGGACAGATCAGAGAGGAAGCTCTGATACCATGTTAGGCAGGCATTCCATGAAGATTCTCAAAGACAAGGTGTCATGCAAGCTCTCGGTTGAAGGGTTTCTCCTGTCAACCCTCAAGAAAAGAAACATCTATATAAATCTCACAAAGTACAAGAATACCCCTTTGTAAAGAAGAGCAACCCAACAAAAGGGCAGGGGCAAAAGGAGAAAAATAATATAAAACCAACACACTACACACACTTAAGCATACAACTGTTAACACACGCTCCCTTTCCAAAAAAAGATCAATACACCAAGCACTACACTTAGATTAATTATATTCGCACCCAGCTGGTCGATGCCTTGGGGAGCATCGTGTGACTGACTGGGTGTGTGCATTGCATGACTAACACAAAAAAAGCTCTCTCTCTCTCTCTCTCTCTCTCTCTCTCTCTCTCTCTCTCTATATATATATATATATATATATATATATATATATATATATATATATATATATATATATATATATATTTGTGTGTGTGTGCATGCATGCGTGCGTGCGTGTGTGCGTGCACGTGCGTGTGTGTGCATGTTCGTGTGTGCATGTGTGTGCGTGCATGTGTGTGTGTGTGTGTGTGTGTGTGTGTGTGTGTGTGTGATTTTTCTGTGATTTTTCTCCTGTTCTAGGCCACACACACACACACACCTTGTGAAGGTTGTCTATGGCAAAATAGTAGCTTTGTAAAGCAAAATATTAGCATGAATTGATACATGCATTGATGAAATAGAAGTATGGGCCTTGCCAGTAACAGTTGATGTGGAGAAGTTCTATGAAAACTAAGAAAGACATTGTTCACGATGCTGAAAGGCCGGCATGCATAGTACATTATGCCAAAATAATCTTCCTCATCACTTGATGTTGTTGGCATGGAAGGTGGAAGCAGAGAAGTGGAGAGGCAACTCCTCAGAGGTGGCCAACAGAGCAGCGGATTGCCTTCATAGCTGGTTTCTCCAATAGTGCCAAACTGCCCCTTCATGTTGGGTGTCCTACCAGATAAGATATTGTGGGCCACTATGAATGCAGATAATGTGCAGAACTGGATTAGTTGAGGAATGGGCCCACTCAATTTATTGTAAGAAAAGTCCAAGATCTCACTCTGGTTTAGTTTCAAGAAGGTTTTCTGGAATTGGTCCAATCAATTGATGGTTGGACAAGTTCAACGCGCAAATCTCACTTAGTAATCCAATTTCAGGGTGGATTTCACCTGTTAACCGGTTGACAGATCTACACTAAAAGTTACCCTTGAATGTTTCGGACCTGCTCTTTGTTTTCAAGTGCACCTCTTCTTCCTCATCTAATGTCTCATGGTGGACAGAATAAAACACATTCAGACCAATACAGTTTTGAGGCATGTAGATTCTTCTACCAAAACTATTCCTCAAATTATGTGCATGAAAAATTGAAAATTCATTTACTTTATTGCTTCCAAATGTAATATTACCAAAGCACATTGGTATTTGCCCAGAGAGTATTTTTTGAATGATCAAGCAAGGTGATGTTGTTCCGTCGACACAAGTGAATGGGAATGTGTCCTTGCAATTGATTTCCTAATTTTGAGGAGGACCCTCAAATTGGAAAGGCCACTAATCCAATCTGCAAAACTATCAGATATTTTATATCCAAGGTAACTAGTGAGGGAATTTTGGACAAAGCGTTCAGCATCAATCCTATAATCTCAATCCTTGGAACTATATACACCTCAAAGAAGATAGGTTGAAACATGTAGGTATGGGCCCAAAAATGCTATCATGGGAAAGGTCCAAAAATTGAAGATTCTTGAGTTTGCAAATACAGCGTGCATTTCTGTGGTAGGTGTTTATTCACCACGTGGGTATGCCCGAGATTTGGATCTACTTCATTTTTTTTGCTCATGCACTAAAATGAACTGGAATAACGGATGGATGACGTGGATAAAAGGTTGTCAATGAGTCGGATCCTGGCCTGAATCATTAATTGGATCAACCGATTGGATTCGGATCGAATCTTTGATCCGTTTAATCATCGGATCGGATTTGGATAGACCCGATCCAATCCAGTAATGATCCGATTATAGGGTATAAAAGGAAAGGAAAAGAAAAAAACCCTAAAGCTACACTAGATTTTTTTTATGGGATTTACATGAAGGAGTACTGATTTTGATCGGATTTACACAAAGGAGTATTAGTTTTGATAGGATCGCATTCGGATTCGGATTTTGAAGAATTTAAACCGATCAGACACTTGTGACCGAGATCAGATTCAGATCATGAAAATTTTAAATGGATCAGATTCGGATCAACACTGATCCAATCTGAATCCTATCCGTTGACAGCCCTACGTGAATATACAAAATATGAATCCCTTGGATGGAAGACCCCAAGAAAGAATCCGCCATTGTTGTCCCCAATCTGGTGCATCTCGATTAGGATTAAAGCAGGTGGGCTGTCATTCCCAATCAGCATATTTCCCGAATTCCTGACGATGTCACAGGCTGGGAAACTGCCAGCCCTGATGCCCCAAGCACAGTAGGAGGATCATTAAAAGATCACTGAATCTCATAAACTAGCAACAGCAGCATCCGATTGCCCTAAACCAAAAAAGTAATCCCAGTTGCCATCAAGAGGAATCAGCCTAATGGCCATAGAGCACCTCAACTACTTGACAATATGCCCCAAAGAATCAGAAAACAGAAATCAAGGGGTGTGTGCATGTTCATGGATGGACAGAGGTAGAGACATGTCGGTACCCAAGCTAGGACCAGGGAAATGGTGAGGAGGGCATGTTTGTGAAAAAGCCCAGTCCTATGGGTTGGCCTACAGGATAATCACGATTCAGAGGATTCCAATGCTTTTCATTCTGCTAGTGGAGGGTGGAAACGGAATAGCAACGAGGGGCCAACGAATCGGGGACAAGGTCTAAAGAGAAGACTACGGTTGTGCACTCAGGTTGGGAGTCCAATGATTAGTACATTGTCTGCAATGTGAGGGGTATGGGAAATGCTCCAATGATAAGGTACCTGATGAAAATGATCAAATACCATTAGATCTACATTTTAATCATACAAGAGCCCATGCTAAGTGGCCCAAAGCTGCCACTAATAGCCTTTAAGTTGGGTTTTGAAAATCGATATTAGAAGCTGCTTCTCAGGATATGATTTGGAAACTATGCAAAGGTTTTATCCAAATCACCGCAATTGTATCCTCTGGGCAATCCACAACTATTAAAGTGCAAGTGGAAGGATGTGAAAGAGAAATGTATATATTGGCTGTGTATTCTAAATGTGATAGGGTGGGGACAAAGATTGTTATGGGATTTAATGAAAAGACTGGGCGACACCATCACCAGCCCATGGCTAGTATGCGGTGATTTTAATGTGACTTTCGAAGTGGAGGGAAGACTAAGAAGTTCAAAAGGCAATTGATGATGTGGGACTCATTGATGCCAATTATGCACATTCAAAGTTCACATGGTGCAACAATTGGCAGGGCCACAGGAGAACATGGGCAAGACTAGACAGCGTCCTTAATGTCAAGCGAGCTCAGGAATTCTCCTCCTTGAAGGTTTGTCACCTCACTCGCCTCTTCTCAGATTACTCACCAATCTTAATGTTAATTGAGAATGCTGAAGATAACGCACCCAAACCGTTTAGATTCCAGAGAATGTGGACAACGCACACCAAACTTAAGGAGTTGGTGAAGTGCAGTTGGAAGCAGAATTAGATGCGGAACCAATGGAAAAACTCTTCCTCAAATTAAGAAGGCTAAAACACACTTTGAGAAAAAGGAATAATAAGGAATTTGGGGATGTATTTGAAAATGTTAGAACAATTGAAGATGCAGTCCTGAAGGCAGAATATGACCTCACATCATCCCAGCTCAGAAGAAAACTATGTGTCTCTTGAAGAGGCCAAATCAAAGCTAGGTAAAGCTCTCCTCCAGGAGGAGATATTCTGGAAGCAAAATTCGTCTTTGCATTCCACAAGAGTTATGGTGGGGTCTTACAACATGGTCATGGAAGCTAGGAACATGTTAGAAGGCATAAAATTATGCAAGCAAACGGGCAGCAATTGCATTCTGATTGCAACTCGCATGTCCTCGTGGAGTGTCTAAGTAGTGGGGTGGCACCTCCATGGAGCTTAGGGCCCGTTTGGTTGGCATCTGGAAACCGGTTTCCAGCTTAAAATCTGGATTCCAGCAGAATCTGATTTTAACTGGTGTGTTTGGCGGCAAATTCCAGCCAAATAGGATTCCATCTGGAAACCTAAATTGGCCGGAATGGGAATTATTGGAAACGGTGTGGGGGATCGTTTCTACGGAATGGAAAGAGGCGGAAGTGAGAGTCACCCACCTCTATGTATAAGTTGTAAATCTATGCTGTATGTGTTTTTATATCCACATGGTCCGTCTGTTTTGAGAGCTCGATTAAGGGCATTAGACCAAAAATGAGGCAGATCTAAATCTCAAGTGGACCACACCACAGGAAAACAGTGTTGATTGAATGTCCACCATTAAAAACTTCCTAGGGCCCACTATAATGTTTATTTGCCATCCAACCTGGCCAACTGTAGGCCAGGGGTCAAGTTCTCAGGCGGATCCAAACCCTAAGTGGGCCATGCCACAAGCAACGGTTGAAACAGAATTTGGATTACACAATTTTCAACCAAACAGCAAGTTCCAGATGGAATCTGGGTTTCCAATCTAGTTTCTGCAATTTTGGATTCCAACACTGGAATCCGGATTTTCTCTAGAATCTAGATTCTGCAACCAAACAGGCCCTATGGTCTCCGTGGATCGAGATGAAGGAGATATTGTCATAGATGCATTTTAAGCTGTCCTGACTCAGTGGAGGATCCCCTTGCCAGGATTGGCAGCGGTGGCTAGGGCGATAGAACCTTTTGGTTTGTAGAAGAGCTCCCTGAAGAAGTGAGAGGATGCATGATTGGAGACAGATTGGCATTAGTAATGTCCGTTTTTCTTTAGATGGGCATTGGTAATGACCGTTTATCTTTAGATGTCTGGATTTGATTTTCGCATGCTCTGTAATTCATGACATGAGTTTTTTATCAGATGTACATTAATTTCATAAATTGTGGCCCACCCAACAATTTCACGGATCTGGTTGTTGGGAGATAGCATCTACATAGCTGTATCATTCTAATGAATGAATTGGATCTCATGCCAATGGGCCATGTTAGCAGACCATACATGAGCTGGCTTTTAGACGTGTGAGGGCTTAGCAAAGCTCCATAAAAAGATATCTCACTTGGAAGTACTTAAAGCATGAGAGACCTTTTTTCACAGAGCTTAAGCTGATAATATCAGATTATCATGATGAATTTCAAAATTAATCACATCTTCAGGAAGTGAACCCTTCCGCAAATGGTCTGGCCAGAATAGGTAGCCTAGGCAGAGATAATGCCTGTATAGATGCAGGTCTGGTCTACCGAGAGAGACGGGAGGAATGGTGGTTATGGAGAATGCAGGCATAGCCAGTATTCCGAGTAGATGTATATGAGTCTGTCCATTAGCTTCTCTATCTCATGTTGATGAGCATTTCTGACCCAGTTAGGGATTCTGCTTTCAGCCAGGTTCTCAGATTGTTGTTTCATCCTGTTGTGGACTCCAAAATGGGGCATTTGTAGCGGGCCTCCTTAGAGCTAGCCCTTTATGTTATTCAGCTTTGTGCTATTTTTGAGGTCTGCTGGGAAGAATTAAGTTGCATTGGCTGGTCAGCTGCTACTCCTGTTTTTGTTCTCTGGGGTTCTTTCAATTAATCTGCTAGGCTGTTTGCTAGGATGTTTGTTTTCCCTTCTCTGTATGCAATTAATCTCTACTTCTTCTGATTGTGGATGTTGGGGGGCTATGCTCAATTTGGAGTTGGGCTGAGAGCTCAGGTCTCTGTTTGGAAGACTTTGGATGGATTCTGTTGCTGATTGGAATGTGGGTCACCTAGCTGGGTCTTTTCTCCTGCTATGATTCAATATCAGGTATGATTTGCAGCTGATTGCAGTGTGCATGATAAATGGTGGGTGCAGTGTAATGATGGTTGTGAATGGTGGGTGAATGTTTGTGGAACGAAGTTGATGCGACTCTATTTAGTACTTGCAATTTGCCAGATCATGTTAGGACATGGGCCCAAAAATGAGGCAAATCCAAAACTCAAGTGAGTCACACAGCAGGAAATAGTGAGGATTGAGTCCACCGTTGAAACATTCATGGGGCCAATGAAGTTTTGGGTCAGGCTAATATTTTTGTGTTTTCAGTTTAGGAATGACCTTATGAATAGTATAGATGGCATATAAACATCACCCTGGATCCCATGGATGTTTCAACAGCAGGCATTTCCCTGCTCACCTTTTCCTTGTTGTACCTCCCACATAAGTTTTGGACCTACCTCATTTTTGGGTCCATGTCCTAACATGAATTGGATAAATGGATGGACAGGGTGGATTTCTCACAAACATCATGGTGGGCCCCACCTAGCTTCCTGTTGCAGGCAATCTGCATCTGTACTTAAGAGGTTAAAGTTGCCGCTCTGCTTCTTTTGTGATATGATATCCCTGCCATAGTTTCTGCTCCTGCAAGTAGCAATGCTGCGGATTTGCAGCAGCTCCAATGGACGCTCAGCCTCTAGATGTTATCAGCTGATGCTATTCTGTGGCTTTTGTTGCCTTGCACATTTTTCATGTTAGCAATGGGTGTATGCAAGGAGTCCCTGTTTCAGCCTCTTCCTTGAAGCAGTTGTTGCGCTGTTTGCTTTGCTGGTTTGGATGGTCGTATGGTTTGTGTACAGTAGTTCTTCGTGTGGATTTTTGTTGAATCGGTAGAGGTGCTGTGATTTGTGAGCCAGTGTTTGGGCGTTCTGATAGGTGGCTGGTGGGAGATAAGTTGACATTGAGCACCATGGGTTTGCACTCTTCATTGTATACATTGGCGCCAACATCTCCAGTGGCCATGTTAATTCAGCAATCACCTTTGGTCTGGCCTTTGGTGGCCAGATCACAATTCTTACGGGGGTCTTCTACTAGATTGCCCAGTTCGTTGGCTCCGTCATTGCCTGCTTCCCGGCTGTTATATGAGCTAATAATTCCCACTCACAGCCTAGCTGCTGGACTAGGAGCCATCAAAGGAGTTGTGATGGAGATCGTCATCACATTTGCCTTGGTCTACACTATAAATGCCACCACTGCCAACCCGAAGAAGGGCTTTTTCAGCACTATCGGCTTCATCGTCGGTGCAAATATTCTCGCTGGGGCCCATTCTCAGGTGGGTCCATGAATCCTCTGCCCATTCATTCAGGCTGGGGGTGGCTAGCGGAGACTTTTAGGGCCATTTCATTTGGATACCACCAGAATGCAAGCAAACAAGCAGCAATTGCATTCTGATTGCAACTCGCATGTCCTCATGGAGTGTCCAAGTAGTGGGGTGGCACCTCCATGGAGCATATGGTCTCCGTGGATCGAGATGAAGGAGATATTGTCATGGATGCATTTTATGCTGTCCCGACTCAGTGGAGGATCCCCTTGCCAGGATTGGCAGCGATTGCAACTCGCATGTCCTCATTTTATGCATTTTATCAGTTATCATGATGAGTTTCAAAATTAATCACATCTTCAGGAAGTGAACCCTTCCGTGGATGGTCTCGCCAGAATAGGAAGACTGGGCAGAGATAATGCCTGTATAGAAGTACGTCTGGTCTACCGAGAGAGATGAGAGGAATGGTGGTTATGAAGAAAGCAGGCATAGCCATTATTTCGAGTAGATTTATATGAGTCTATGTCCATTAGCTTCTCTATCTCACGGTGATGAGCATTTTTGACCCAGTTAGGGATTCTGCTTTCAGCCAGGTTCTCAGATTGGTGTTTCATCCTGTTGTGGACTCCAAAATGGGGCATTTGTAGTGGGCCTCCTTAGAGCTAGCCCTCTATGTTATTCAGCTTTGTGCTATTACTGAGGTCTGCTGGGAAGAATTAAGTTGCATTGGCTGGTCAGCTGCTGCTACTGTTTTTGTTCTCTGGGGTTCTTTCAACCCTTTTATCTGCTAGGCTGTTTGTTTTCCCTTATCTGTATGCAAGTGGTCTCTACTTCTTCTGATTGTGGGTGTTGTGGGGCTATGTTCAATTTGGAGTTGGGCTGAGAGCTCAGGTCTCTGTTTGGAAGACTTCGGATGGTCTCTGTTACTGATTGGAATGTGGGTCAGCTAGCTGGGCCCTTTCTCCTGCTATGATTCAATATTAGGTATTATTTGCAGCTGATTGCAGTGTGAATGGTAAATGGTGGGTGCAGTGTAATGATGGTTTTGAATGGTGAACTACGAATGGTGGGTGAATGTTTGTGGGAAGAAGTTGATGCGACTATATTTAGTACTCGCAGTATGCCAGATCATGTTAGGACATGGGCCCAAAAATGAGGTAAATCCAAAACTCAAGTGATTCACACAGCAGGAAATAGTGAGGATTGGGCCTGCACGATGGATGGCCTACCTCAAAGGCGGGCTACATGATGGGGCATGGACATTGAGGTTGGCCCCACGTGATGGACAATCCACATCAAAGGTTGGCCCCTAGTGATGAATGATCCACATTCAAGGCGAGCGCTTAGGAGCAACCCACATTGAAGGTGGGGCCGCATGATGGGCAATTAATAACAGTGGGCCCCACATGATGGACAGTCCACATCAAGGGTCGGCCCTAATTATGAGTGGCCCATATCCAAGGCAGGCCTTGCATGATGGATGGTCCATATCAAAGGTGGGCTTCACATGATGGGCGATGGGTATTGAAGGTGGACCCAACATGATGGACAATAACATTGATGGTGGGCCCTACATGATGGATGACCGACATTAAAGGTGGGCCTTACATAACGAATGGTGCACATTAAAGGTCAGGCCATAGTGATGAATGGCCCACATCCAAGGTGGGCCCTGTATGATGGACAACCCACATCAAAGGTGGGGCCCACACGATGAATGGTCTACATCAAATGCTACCCCCACATGATGGATGGTGGATTTGAAGGGGACCAAACAGATGTCAGGGATAATTGCTTATTACAGTGGAAACCAAACATGCTTTTCTTTTTAGTTGATAAGTATGTTGCTTACCAAACATACTTATGCTGAGGAAGTAGAAACCAGGATAAACTACTTGTAGCACAAGTAGCTTGTCCAAAGTAATTTATGATCCAAATTCCCCCTTAAAGACAATTGGCTCTATTGGGTGGCTCCCCCAATTGGTGGAGGCTTTTCTGGTCTCATCCTTGGTAATGTGTTTATGTTCTCTGAGCATGCCTCCACTTTCCATCCAGTTTCTTGGAATACAACGAAGAATAACTATTTCCACTTTCTTTACTTGATTTTTCTTTTCTTTTTTTTTTCTTTTCTTTTTTGTCATCTCTGTGTATTGGATTGTAAGTAGCTGTAGAGCTGGTCTGGTCAATGCGGCTTTCGTGTGATGGTATGGCCCACTTTGTTTAAAAAATAAATAATTAAATAAATAAAATAAAACTACTATTATTAGATAGTTGTTGACCCTAGACCCTGTTAATATGATGGCCTTTTTTTTTTTTTTTTCCCTGCGTAGGTGATATGCAGAAGCTGCGGAGCACATTACCTCAAATTGTAATAAAGTTATATGTGCAACTAGTTGTGTGTGAAGCTTACTATCTTATTTGCATCCAACCCATCTTGCATGGTACTCCCACTATGAAAATTGAATGCCACAAAACTCTGGTGGATCCAATTATCAGGTGGGCCACACACCATATAGAACAATTAACAACCACCCAAAAAAGTTTACGTTAATATGGATCACATCTAATGGTTGGATCAACCTGATTTTTAGGGCATCCCATTTTCAATGTCAGGGGAAAGGATTGAAAAGCACAAGCATTAGGTCGTTTGTGAAGTTCAGGTGTCAATCTTATTTGTTTTGTCCATGATGACTAACGGCATTCTAATCAGCTCTTTTCCCACCATAGGCCAACCTGATTCATGTCCTTCTTTTCCTTTTCTTTATTATTATTATTATTGTTATTTATTATTATTATTTTTTTTTTGAGTTGTTTGATACTCTCTAATTATAAAACTCGAAGGAAACATGATTACAATTTAAGGATTACTTCCTCATTATGAGGACATGGAAACACCATTGGTGATGAGGACACAAGGCCATTTAAAGTCTATCAACAAAGAAAGTACATGCCACAAGCATCTTCCTTGTGGCTAGGCGACTATTGAGGAGCATTGAAGACCCTACACACGTGATTTGACACATTGAAGGCCCCACATTGAGAGAACACATATGTAGGAGGAAGAAGACCCGCTGGACAGTTTTCACTGTCTTCGGGCACCCAATCGGGCGCCCGACCATTGTCTTCGGGTGCCCGAACATTGCCTGCCTGGCGTCCGAAACTCACTGGACGTTTTTGGACGTCTTCGGGCGCCCGACCTTCTGCGCAAGTTTTTTTTTTTAATTCCGTTTTTGCTTAATTTTAAGGGTATTTTGGTATTTTTCCTGTTTTCTTATTGGTTATTTAAGAGGGCTAAGCCCTAAAAACGAGATTAGCTATTGATTAATGGAAAAAAAAAAAAAAAAAAAGCCTTTGTGGTGCCTCCCTCCCCCTCTCTCTTATGAAACTTCATCTTCTTCTCCAATCTTCTTCTCCTCTTTTCTTCTTGTACCCCTCCAATCTTCTTCTAAGGTAAACTTATTTTCCTTCTTTCTCTATTTCCATTCTCTCATAATCTTCAAATCCTAGAATTGAGAATTGATCCAAAAATCCTAAATTCTCAAGTTTTCAAATCCCTAATCCGAGAAAATCCTTGATTCCTCGGACTAGCGATTTACATTGGATATTTGGATTATGGCCATGCAAGATTGGGAGGTTCCATTTCTCGCCGGATCCAACCCTAGCACTAATTCAACTTCACACTTCGTGGTTGTGATGAATTGCCTGCTCCATTACATGTTTCCTTATGGTTTTCTTAGTTTATGATGATTGATGCTAGATTTTATATTATTATTGTCTTTTATTTTCGCTGATTCATATGTGTTAATGAGCATGCATTATAATTAGGGCATCCTACGTCAATTGGGCTTTATGATTCCCCTTGATTAAAACATACATTCTCACTTCAGTTCACTTGCACAACCAAATGCAGAGGGGAGGTGGGAAATGGGTTGAAATAAAAGCGACACCATGCATAAACATGATTATTATTGTCTTACAACCAGAGTTATTGGGGCAAACTTAAAAAAAAAAAAAAAAAAAAAAAAAAAAAAAAAGAAAAGAAAGAAAGAAAGAAAAAGGAAGAAACTGATCTGACTTGAAGGTCATGCAGGTGTCCGGGTGAAAAGCTTCTGAAGGTTGTCTAAAGAAAAATAGTAACTGTCTAAAGCAAAATAATAGCATGAATAGATACATGAATCAACCAAATAGAAGTATAGACCTCGCCAATAGCGGTTGATATAGAGAAGACTTATGAAAAGCAAGAACGACATTGTGCACGACACCGAAAAGCATGCATAGAAGATTATGTCATAACTGTCATCCTCGTCGCCTGGTGTTGTTGGCATTGAAGGTGGTAGCAAAGAAGTGGAGAAGCAACTCTTCAGTGGTGGTCCACAGAGCAGGGGATTGCCTTCGTAGCTGGTTTCTCCAAAGGTGCCAAACTGCGCCTTCCTGTCGGGTGTCCTACCAGATAAGTTATTGTGGGCCACTGTGAATGTAGATAAGGTGTAGAGCTCAATTAGTTGAAGGGGAATCGCCCCGCTCAATCTATTGTAAGAAAGGTCCAAGCTCTCAATCTGTTTTAGGTTTGAGAAGGTTTCTGGAATTGGTCCAGTCAATTGATTGTGGGACAAGTTCAACGCATGAACAGCAGTTAGATGTCCAATTTCAGGGGGGATTTCACCTGTTAACTGGTTCCACGACAAATCTACACCCGACATAAAGTAAAGAACATCACCCATGTAAGTTTCAGATCTGCTTTTTGTTATAAACTCCACTTCATCCTCATCTGGTGCTACATAAACAAGTCTAAAAGGCACGCTAGCATCAATACGATATCCAGGCAGATCCAGGCTTGTAAAGAAAGTGAGCTTCCGTTTATAGACAACAAAAGTTGAAAAATCAATTACTCTTGCCCTTCCGAATGTCATATCACCAAAGCACGAAGGTATTGGCCCAGAGAGATTATTGTCTGAAAGATCTAATATGCTGATGTTCTTCAGTTGACACAAATGCATGGGAATGTGACCTTGCAAATTATTTCCTCTGAGTAGAAGAACCCTTAAATTAGGAAGTGTACCAATCCAACTTCGAATATTACCGAATATGTTGTTGTGCCTGATGTCCAATGTAACAAGGGAGGAGAAATTTGATAAAGCATTTGGCATCAATCCTGTAAGCTCATTTCCTTGCAGATGTAAATACCTCAAGACAGATAGGTTGAAGCATGAAGGTATGCGACCAAAAATTCTATTTTGGGAGAGGTCCAAGAAGGAAAGACTATAGAGGTTGCAATACTCAACCGGAATAGGACCTTCGAAATAATTTTCTGACATGGAAAGCGACATCAATTCAGAAAAGTTCCCAATCTGTGTAGGAAGGCGATCTGATATGCCGTTTTTACCAACATCCAAAATCTCTAGATATGGACATTTAAATATACCAGCTGAGATCTTCCCTGTGAATCTATTGCCATCCAAATACAGATACAGCAACTGAGTCAAGTTCGAATGAGTCGGAAACACTGAGCCTTGTAATCTGTTGTTCGATAGCTTCAAAAATTTCAATGAGATACAACCCATGGCCAATTGCTCCGGTATTTCTCCTGAAAAATTGTTTTTCGACAAATCTAAAGAATACATATTTCTCATGTTGCCGATCGACGGAGGAATGGTACCATGAAGAACGTTTCCAGGCATGTTTAAGTAACGTAAATTTGGAAGGAGGAAACCGATATTTTTAGGAAGTTGTCCGTAGAGCTGGTTGTTGGAGACGTCCAACAAAAATGCATGCAGGTTGCTAGGATGTGGTGGCAGATGGAATGGGCCGGCTAAGGAGTTGCTTCCTAGGTCTAGTACTTGTAGCCTTCCGTTATTCTCTAACAACCAAGATGGGAACTTTCCTTTCATGTTGTTGTAGGAAAGGTCCAATGATATTAAGTTATATTGGGTGGAAAGGAAGCTGGGAATGATACCAGTGAGCTTATTGATGTTGCAGTTTGATAAGAGGAGGACTTTCAACTGGAATTTAGGAACCCAAAGCATCGATTCAGTTTCAACCTCTAACTGATTGGGATAAGTTATAATTTCCCCAGTGAAGGTACCTTCACCAGTCAGTACTGAAAGTGCCACAACCTCAAGTTTGGAAAGGTTAGCAAATGAGCTAAATGAGAGAGACCCTGTAAAGCGGTTGGCAGAGAGAGAAAGGAACCGGAGCGCTGTGAGGCTAGAGATGAGAGACGTGGAGATTTGCCCACTGATTCTATTACTGGAGAGATCAAGTAGTTGGAGGGATGACAAGTTGCTGAGACAAGGATGAAGGCTCCCTTCCAGTTCATTTCCATGAATATCCATTTCTTGGAGATTC
This sequence comes from Liriodendron chinense, assembly GCA_003013855.2. Taxonomy (NCBI): domain Eukaryota; kingdom Viridiplantae; phylum Streptophyta; class Magnoliopsida; order Magnoliales; family Magnoliaceae; genus Liriodendron; species Liriodendron chinense. Next base: position 7,176 of record PVNU02003990.1, on the reverse strand, counting down.
TGAAGATTGCATAAAGCTACAAAAATGAACAATGTAATTAGCTTATCACTACAAAATTTAGGTACTGTGAGCCCACCTTTAGATTATTATAAAAAATAAAAATCTCAATACAGAGAAATGATCTTGCCCTCTCCATGTACTAAGAATTACAATGCTCTTAAATACTATGAATTAATGCATTTAGCTGCATGGAGACACCTGGCTAGTCCAATTGATCGATCTAAGCTCTCCATTACGTGAAGTACATATTTCATGTGCTACCATGCAAAAGAGTGCAGCAATTATATATATGATCCAAACCATTTGTAAGTTGACCTTCTGTTTTATAGACATCCATATCCTGGATGAAGGTGATGCTTTAAAACCACAAGTGACTCATGACCAAGCCCTTGAAAGAGATGGCTCACTGGCACCATGGATATGCTAGAATCATCCAAATAGTGTGCTTTTTATGTAGCTTAGGAAAGGACCCCAACAGTCACCTTGGGCCCCTCTCCATTTAAAACTCCTCTCTCTCCCACACAGCCCCATTTACTCTCTCCCCTTCTCCCTCTATTTATAAATATTATTTTGTAAGTGGAGAAGAATCAATAGTGTATTTTTTCCTTTTTGTGAGATCTTTTGATAGTATTTGAGAGTGAGCGAGTCATCTTGTATTTTGGTGAGTGGATCCCCAAGCCATCTACCATATATTGTTTACCATCATTTTCACTCAAAGAATGCTTCCTTCTTTTTGTTTTCCCTACTTGTTACTTGCGTCCTTTTTTTCTCAATTTCTTATGTGTTGGATCGGCATCATTTAGTATTAGAGCAAGTTCGGTTCTGATCAGGCTTGATTTCTTATGGCAAGAGTAAGAGGAAATTGAGCTGAACGGAAGGTTTGATTTAAGATGTCCACCTTCGGGAAGAAATTTGAAAATTGAGGTATGTCAGCAATAATCTACAATACATGATGAAGTAGATTTTATGAGAAGTTCTTGCACAAGCCTCTACAAGTATTCTGATTTATGATGGAGGTTCCATGAAGTGTTTAATGAAAGTGAAGTGAATGAAGACCACATGGAACTTGATAGTGATAAGCCAATTTATGTTAAAGATGCCCATAAAGTATTTGATGAAATGACTGGACCAAATGAAAGTGAAGTGGATGAAAACCATATAGAATGAAGGTTCTTGATGTGCTTGATGAAATGACCAAATAGAATGAAGGTGAAGTCTACTTATTCGCAAAGTTTTGCCCGCTCCTCAAGCAACTAAAGACACTTGGTTATGGACTAGTATCTTCTATACACATAAACATGTAGTAGGAAGGTAATGAATGTCATCATAAATAGTGGGAATGTTGAAAATTTGGTCTCCAAAGAGATGGTGAATAAGATTCACTTGAAGGTGGATATGCACCCTAAGCCTAATAAGATATCATAGTTCAAAAGAGGAAATAAAGTAAGTATTTCTAACTAATGACTTATTTCTCTTATTATTATTAAAAAGAAAAAGAAAAAAAAAAAGATGAAGTGTGGTGTGACGTGATATCCATGTGTGCTTGCCATTTGTTGTTGGGGAGGCCATGGTAATATGATAGGAAACCTAAACATGGAGAAAAGAACAATTACATATTTTGGAAGGATGACTATATATGTGTTGCATAATGGGTTCCTTTTCAAGAGAGTCTAATTATATACTGTGGATTATTTTCTCCAACAAGCTATTATTGTGGAGCTTCATAATGGTGGGCTTACTAGTCACTTTGGGCATGACAAGATGATGGCTGTAGTGGTGGAAAAATATTTTTGGTCAAAGTTAGATGGTGCATGGCTCGATATGTGGAGAGGTGAAATTTGCCAAGTTTCCAATGAACATGCACAAATTACAAGACTTTTGTTTTTTTTTTTTTTTTTTTTCAAAGTTTATAATATTTTTATTAAAAGAGAAGGCAACCACAACTCATCCAGGCAGCGCCACAAGCAAAAAACTATGGCCCATCTATCGAATATTACACAAGCTAAACAAAATAAACCCCCCAAAAGGCCCTTTATATATGGCCCCTCAGCCCTCACTTCTTTCCTTTTCTAACCGCGCCAATCGCAACGTTATCCAACGTTAGTAGACCCCGAATATGGGCTGGGAGCTCTGCTCTAGAATGAAAAGTTCTAGCCAGTTCTCTACTACTACTCCTTTCTGCAAGAGCATCCACAACCACATTCCCTTCCCTCAAAATGTGCACAATTTTCAAATTCAACTGCTGCCTTATGTGCTTGATCTCACCCATCTTATACTAGATGTTCCATGGCCCTTCGCTACCCTTGCCAGAAGTCACCTCTGCAACTATGTTCGAGTCAACTTCTACAATAATATTGGAGTAGCCTGATCTCCAAACACTTCTTGATGCCATCTAGCAGGGCTTGAGCTTCAACTATCGTGTTTAAGACATTTCTCCAAATATAGGACTCTATATGCCATTTGCAAATCCTATGTTTTCTTGGGTCAATATAAATATAGACTTTGTGTTGGGGCTTCGTAAAACTTAATGTTATATAGATTCTATCTTTGCCATTTTGAATCGTTTCTCAAAGATTGCTTGTTTTATTGCTTGCGAGAAGACTATGGATGCTACATATTATTAACTTGTGCTTCAAAGAGACTGTTCACTTGCATGGTGTACCAAGGCCCATCACTTTGAACCAAGATTCAAAATTTCTTTATTATTTTTTGAAGTGGGAGGAAGAGAACTATGAAAGATATGAAGGGGATGCTAACATACATAGGCGTTCCATGGTACTTGTGAAAAGTAATTTGGTTATCATGTATTTACACAAGGAATACAAGTCAGATGCAGATGGAAGGCAAGAGAATGGTGGGAATCAACTGAAATCTCCGTTTTGGAAAAGGATCTACGAGTACTTCCCTTTGATTCAAGAGAAGGTTCATTGGTTGATTGGCAACAGGGACTGTAATTTGCGGGCAGTCAACTGGATGGGATTGGGACCACTCTCTAACTGGTACGCCTGTCCAGTTCCTCAGACCTTGTTGCATCTCAAAGTAAGAGACGTGTAGGGTCCCTCGGGGCTTCTTCTAGACTCTTCTTTCTTAGCTCTCCTTTTGCAAGCTGTGAAAGACCACATCACCCAAGAAGGCTTTTGCACGTCACCAGAAGACGACAGATGTATATGGATCCAAACTCCATCGGGAGACTTCACTATCAAAGCGGCTTAGAATCTAGCCAGAACTTCAGCAGAGAGTAGGGCTTAGTCGAAGTGGGTGTGGCATCCCACATTGGGGCCAAAAATCTCCGTTTTCAATTGGAAGCTGCTTCAAGGGGCTGTGCCCATAGATGCCAAAATCCAGGTGAAAGGAATTCAGCTCGCCTCATAAGTGTGTGTTGCTGGTTAGAGAAGGAGCCGGATAGGGAATCCCTTGACCATCTATTCATGTCAGGCGAGTTAGCTAGAAAGGTATGGAGGCATTTCTGTTATCTTTTCGATTTTTCTTCTATACCAGGCCGATTGGTGAGTGGGAGAGCAGCTCAATGGTGGCAAGCGGCCTCTCTTAGGGATGGCTTCTCGGGATTTGGCAGCTTATTGCCATGCATTATTTTTTGGGAGATTTGGAAAGAACGGAATGGAGCTCATTATGAAGGTTTATCTATAAATACGGGGAGGATGATTATTGCAATCCAAAGGTGGCTCCATTTGCAATCTTTAAGACACTTTGTTGTTTAGGCGCCAAGCTTTCCTGGATATGGGCTTGACCACCAATCTCCGTTGCACCGAACTAGTTTCCCTCCTGAAGTAGGAAAGGCCAAAAGTGGGCTGGGTGTGAAAGTGAATGTGGATGGCTCTTCGCGCGGGAACCTAGGAGAATTTGGTGGTGGAGTCTGTAGGGGTCCCAAATGTGATTTCCTTTTCGCCTTCTCTAACGGCTATGGTCAGGGATCTAATATTCGAGTAGAAGCTCAAGCAATCTTGGAGGGGCTAACATTGGTTGTGGACGGGTTTTAATCAAATCCAAGTTGAGTGACTCGAAAATCCTCAAAGACTCACTCAGGTTGGCAGGAGCTTCCAATTGGAACTTGTGGTATTGGAGGGCCCGCATTAACTCTTTTAAAATGAACATGGAGGTCATCATATCTTATGCCCCTAGGGAAGTTAACCAGGTAGCGGATGTGTTGGCTAAGCTAGGAAGCCTTTCTCAGGTGTGGAGGGTATTTGAGGGGAGTCTGCATTTCCTCGTCTCATCCGGGGTCTATATTTCATAGATATGGTGGGTTTGGGTATAGTTAGGTCTGCGCCTCCATAGCGTCATTTGGCGTATTTGGCTATAGGGTTTCATTAGCGGCCCGAGACATTTTGTTGGGTGATCTGGTTGCTATTTTATTCTTGTCTGTATAACTCCTTTTGTGAATGAAAAAAAGAAAAAGTTCAGCTAAAAGAAAAAAGAAAAAAAAAAAAAGAAAGAAAGATAAAACCATCCAAATTATGGTTTCTAGTTTAGATATAACATGATTCATGAACTAAATATTAAGCTTATATATGATAATCTGTCGATTGGATTTGTGACAAAAAGAAGAAAGGAATTAACCCCAATTGACACTTACAACAAGTAGAATTTGAAAAAAAAAAAAAAAGAGAGAGTAGAATTTGAAGAAAGTTGGCCCATGTTGGGTGTTGAAGAAAATCAATGACAATTTGTATCAGGTCACGAGCTACCAGAAGGCTTAGATATCTCACATACTATTAACATGGCGGACCTTTTTTCCATTTAACAAAGACGTCAATAAAGCAAAGTCAAGGATGAGTTTTTTTTTTTATGAGGGCGATTGATGTAGCTTAGTAAAGGAGCCCTAATAGTCACCTTAGGCCCCTCCCCATTTAATGCTCCTCTCACTCATACAGCCACCCATATTTACTCTCTCTCTCTCTCTCTCTCTCTCTCTCTCACTCATACAGCCACCCATATTTACTCTCTCTCTCTCTCTCTCTCTCTCTCTCTCTCTCTCTCACTCACTCACTCTCTCTCTCTCTCATTATCATTTTGTACCTGAAGAAGTATCAATAGTATATTTTCTATTTTTTGTGAGATCTTTTATCATCTTTGAGAGTGAGTGAATACTCTTGTACTTGGCAGAGTGAATCCCCAAGCCATCTATCATATATTGTTTACCACCATTTTCGATCAACGAAATCTTCCTTTTTCTTCTACTTCTTGCTTATGTCCCTTTTTCAGTTTCTTGTGTTGGATCGGCATCATTTTTCATGATAGCCAAGTATTTTGGATCCTATGGAAATCCAGATCAATCGATTGAACTGTAATTGCGATAATTTCTCTTTATTATAATAACAAAGCAGATACATTTGGATAGATTATTAAAACTAATTTATAGATTTAGAATGAATACAGAACAGCGTCTATAAATATGGTAGAGCAAAATTCCTTCCAGGTGTGCAATGATGCTAGATTTTGTATTGCCTATCAGGCACGTGCCATTTTCCTGTCCACTCTAATGGTATGATACACTAATAACATTTTTATTTATTTATTTTAAGAACATGAGATGTTTAATGTATGTGCAGTTCTTTTTTATTTGATAAACATTACTTGTGCAGTTCTTTTTTATTTGATAAACATTACTTGTGCATATGCATATATTGTTAGTAGGCTATGGTCTACTTCTCACATGGAGATTTCCAAGCTTGCAAAAAGCTGCATATGTGAATGATGATGTACGTAACCTCTTACTATACAGAAATGATTATGTGCTGTTAGAGAACTATGAGTTATTAGTTGCATCGAGAAATTGACCTAGCCTATCCATCAAGTCAATTGTAAATGTCATGGATTTCCAATCGAGGTTAGCCCAGCTGGTTGAGTCCCTGTTTGTCGACCAGCATGTCTCAGGTTCGAGACATACCAGCAGCACCTTTGGGTGCTTTCGGTCGGGCCGGGTCAGGTTCAGGTTGGGTAATGTTCAGGTTCGGGCCAGGTCGTGTTAAAAAAAATATATAATAAATAAATAAATCTAACCAATCTAGGATCCAATCCATTCACAATTCCATTTGTGGTATATCTATCCATTTTCCTACCCATGGATGGAATGGTTAGGATTATCAGATAAAGTTAATGCTTTAAAACCATTTGTAATCCATGATGAAACTGTAAAATAGATGGCTCAAATTGTTGATTCGATCTATTTTTGCATAAACGATCTTGCACCCTCATTGTTTTTCTTTTTTGTGTGATTGCTTGGATGGCTAGAATCATCAGATTGGTGTGACTTTTGCTTGCTAGCCATGTGTTTTGGATGCTATGGAAATCTTGTTCCGATCAATTGGGCTGTCACTAGATCATTTCTGTTTATCATAATAGGAAATTGATAAAGGCCCATCCGGATGGCTCGTCACAGAAAAAATTATAGATTATGTAAAAAAAAATGCAGTACGATATCCATAAGCATAGAGGAGCAACAACTGTTTGAACGGAGGCACTCATTGTGTACTTTTCTTCCCTCACAAAAACACGATTCAAACCTGAAACAATAACTACCTAAACCTACTAATTAATCCCCCCCCCCCCCCCCCCCCCCCCCCCCATCTCTCTCTCTCAAAATGCTGGACAACTCCCTATTGGGGTGCTGTTTGGGAATTTAGGATTGCTAGGAATGGGGGCAGTTTTGAAGGTAAACGGAGTGATCATTCCAAAGGTAAATGTATGGTAGAGTCAATTAAATTTCGTCTACATTTTCAAATCCAAGTGCTCTCCAATAACTAGAAAATGTTTGTTCATGGTTTTTCTATTGGAAACCTGAGGCCGGAGGTAAGGTGTTGTTTTCAGAGATCAAGACGAGGTACTCCATATTTGTTTTTCTTGGAGTATGGACTGGGGTCAAACATCATAGCCAAAACTACAGCGATTTTGAATAGTAATTTGTTGTGTACAGTAGGGTAGGGAGAAAGATCCAGATTGAAATCGACTCTAAGGTGGTAGTGGACCGCTGATTGCAGGTTCCCTTGCTCCTTGGGAATCTTTGTATTGGTCTTGTTCCAAGTGCACTCCTTGTCATTCAGTATTCGTCATGGTCCAAAAGTACACTTGCAACATGCCGGGCGCGGATTGCCTGTGAAAGGCTTTCGCAGGAACTTCATGCAACGGGAACCTAACTAGGTGGGGCCATCATGATGT
>PVNU02003989.1:0-10935 GCA_003013855.2 Liriodendron chinense | reverse complement strand
GGATAAGGGCTGAAGGACTGCCATCGGCCGGCAACGACGGATTCCCGACCTCTAGCCGCCGCAGTTATCCAGAGATCCAGAAAGAAAAGAAAAAAAAAAAAAGAAAAAAAAAAGAAAAAAGAAAATGTGTGCCTAAACAAAGAGGGCGGAGTGAAAACCCGAAAGGGCGCTCCGAGTAAAAACAGTGGGCATACAGCGGACTTGGTGAAAACCTGAAAGGGCGCCAAGGGTAAAAACAGCACAGCTGCCAAGGGGCAGGCAAGACCAAATACCCGGGACGTGGTGAAAACCTGAAAGGGCGCCACGGGCAAAAATGACGGGAAAAAGCCGGCTGTGGTGAAAACTCGAAAGAGCACTACAGGCAAAAATGGCTCAAAATAAAAAAAAAAGAAGAAAAAAAAAAAAGAAAAAATAAAAAAAAGTGCAGGTACCAAGAAAGCAGACGGTCCAGATCAGTTCAAGCGGTTACAGTTCAAGAACAAGAAGAAGCGCAGTCAGGAGCGAAGAACTCTACAGACTCTGACAATCTCAGGAAGCAAGAGTTTCCGTTGCCTACATCTCTAGGGAACCAAAGGATCAAGCAAGTCAAATCTCGAGATATCGGTCAAATCATTGACCGAGCCCCAGTTCTGATTCCTATATCCCGACACAAAATCCAGACACACTCACAAGACAACTCATGGCACAGTAGATTTTCAAACAGTTTTTTCTCTTTTCAATTAAATGCATTATATTTCTCTTACACATATCATCTTTTTCAAAAATACAAAAAAATGCATCATCATCAATCATATATGAACAAAAAAAAATGTGCAGGTGGCCAACACAATCAATCTCTACCCTCCTCCTCGGCCACATCAGGTGAGTCCTCTGACTCATAAAAAGATAGTCTCGCTCTCAACCTGCTCACCTCCATACGCAGGTAATGCGCCTCATCGCGCTCAAGGTACGGATCGCTGTCTCCTCATCAGACAATCTGATCGGCAGCCAATCTCCTCGACATCATCTCGCAATGATACCGAAGTGCAGAGATCTCAGACAGCAGATGGCCATGAGTGGCCAAAAGGAAGCCAGGATCGACAAAAGGGCGCTCCTCAAAAGGTTCATATGAACCAGATGAAGAGCCAGCATCTCCAAGAATATCCTGCTCATCCTCATCAGCAGTCTGGTGCCAACAAGGGATACGTCGATACAAAGACTGCTCAGCCCAGTACTGATATGGGGCGGTCGCCATCGGAAAAGTCCGCAGCTCAAATCCCAACAAATCAGCTGTCAAATAACTCGCCCAGGAACAATCAATCCGGGTCCTGAAGTCAGAAGATCTAGAGGGAGTACTCGACGCCCGATACCCGTAAAAGCAAAATGAGGAACATCCTGCTCATACCCAAACTGCCGCAGGAACCGGATGGGATGGTAAGAAAGTAGGATCGAAAGCCTACCAACATCAGAGGATGCGGTGTGCATCGCAAAGCACTGGAGGAAGTGAAAGCCAAGATGACTCCCAACGAACGTTCCAGTCACGAAGTTCAGCGAACATCCTGCGATACAAGGGCTCGCTCATCTAGCCGTATGCGGAAGGAACTCCTGATATAACGCATGATGTCAGAGCTAGGGATGCCAGGAAGAGGTACAGAACGGTCAGAGAAAGACGCTCCCATAGCCATACCTGATCACAGAAAGTAAAAGAAGTTCAGCTAAAGCAAACAATTCCTAGCAAAGCAAGAAGAAAAAAGGTGCAGAAAGATACCTGAAGGAAAGCACAACAGCCGCGAAGGACACGAGTGCGGCCCAGGGCACAGTCGGTCAGCCCATCAAATAGCTCGGCCAAGATGAGAGAAATGATCCCCTGCCGACGGACAGCTCGGCTCATCACCTCAAAAAGCAAAGGAGTCTGGGACCTGCGCCATCCCGAGAACAGCACCTCAGCAATCAACAAAACATCAGTGCGTTCCGAGCAAAGGTAGAACCAGCCGTACTCTGAGGACCCGAAAAAAGATCATACAGCAAGTCCAAAGAGACACTACAGCATCCTGGCCACTAGCTGCAGGACGAACAAGATAAGGGATCCCAAACCAGTTCTGCGGTGTAGCAGTCTTCGGCGATGTCTTCGGCGAAAGTACTGAGTATAATCCAAGGGTAAGCCTGTCAAGCGTGCAAGCTCCTCCAAAGAAGGCCCCATCTCCATATCATTGAACGCAAACAAGTTCAACGAAGGGACCCAGTCAATCAAGGCAGCTCCGAGCATCCTCCAGTCAATGTCAACTCTGCCATATGATCAGACTGCCAAAGCCATAAGACTCCAAATCTCGAATCTCAAACTGACAACTGTCAAGCCAAGCAAGCAGTCGTGGCGAGCAAGAAGGACGAGGAAGCAGCTGACAAGTCCTCACGGTACCCCTCCAGCACAAAAGGCCCAGAAATCAATGAGGACTCATCAAGGATCGGAAGGTCAACAGGCGAAGGAGAAGGAAAAGCTGGAACCTCTGCAGACTCGACAGCCCCTGACCTACCCTCAGTGACGGCTATGTCTGATATAGTCGCATCGCTGTCTGAAACTGTCATAATCTCAGCCGCAGAAGACTCGCCCACCTCATGAACAGAGTGCGCAAAGGGCCCATGACCAAAGAAGGACAATGCTCCCAACCAAAAGAGCCATCAGTGAAGATCACACCGCACATCGTGGCATCCTGACCAATCTGACCGTCAAAGAATACATCTGAACCATCCAAAGGGGTCCCGGCAACCCCGATCAAAGAATCAACGGTCAGATCTGGACCTGCGGCCCCCTCCAACAGAAAATCATGTATCCAGTCATCATCCTGGCCGATCAGGGATCATCGAGGCATCTACACCGTCCATCATCAAGGGGACATCATCAATGATCACATCAAGTCCACCCAAACAAGTGTGCCCACATCTCGGCCCTCATCCAGAGCATCCAAACCGTCAAAGGTACCATCTGAGCCATCCATACCATCCAGACATGAGATCAGCCCATCTATGTCCCTCATAGTCCCATCATCACCGTCCATCACATCATCCATGGGGCCCACACTCAAGGGATGCATAGCCTCACCTATGTCCCATCCCATCATCCCATCTATACCATCCATTCCTCCCAGATGAAGGTCCCATTCAAATCTAAAAATCCAGCCATCCCACCATTAATGGACCCATTCAAAGCTCCACCAACCACCAAGCTTAAGTCTTCATCAATGCCCCCTCTTAATGCCCCATCTACCCCATCCATTAAAGACATCTCCCCATTATCAAAGCTCAATTGAAATCTGAAGTGTGGGACCCACCTTGGACAGCCCCCACAGCCCCAAATCTCCACCATCCATTGCCCAAGAAAGGACAAAATGAGAGAAGAAGACAGATGAAGAGAAAAGACAAGGGGACAAGAAGATTCATGGCTGGAATCGAACGGTCCAGTACAGGGAATGTGGGACAGCAGCAACGACAGCAGAAGATGTCCGAACCAGAGCCAGCCCAGGCCGCTCAGAGGCGAGCCTTGGGCGGCCTGCCCTGGGCCGCCCGTACGGACGCGGTTCCCCTCTCTCCGCGGGATTGGCTCCAGGGCTTTTGGTAGGTGAGGCTGACAGTCCACGTCAGCAGATGGCGCTCCGTGGCCGCCCAAGGCTCCGGTCCACCCCTGATTTCAATGGAGATTGATCAAGATCATATAAAAGGTGTACCACCGATCCAATCACGGAGCAATGCGGCCAAAACATGGCTGATCAGGCCAAAGAGAGAAAAGGTGATCAAGTGGGGGCCACAAGCAATCCAAGCCGTTCAAAGACTAGATCATCATGATCTAAACCATTGAAGGACCTACATGAGCCATCAAACAACAAGATCAAAGGTTCGATCATCAAAAGAAGGGCCAGAATCCAAGATCTAATCATCAAGTGGGCCCACAAAGTCGAGTCAAGCGATCAGAGACGTTCAAGCCATCATCCACACCATGAGAAGCATTCCTAGCCTCACAATCATCAAAAGAGATGCCCCAAAAGTAAAACCAAGGTCTCAAATGGGCCCACAGGGCCAAATCTATCAATCTGAACCATTCAAGGGCTAGATCATCAGGATCCAAACCATTGGAAAGCTTACACAAGTCATGGAGCAGCAAGATCAAAGGCATGATCATCAAGAGAGAAGGCCAGAATCCAAGATCCGTCATCAAATGGCCCGCAGGGCCAAATCAAGTAATTCAGACCACTCAAATCACAGTCAGCCCCGTCAGAAGCCAAAAAAGCAAGGTAAGTATGCCCAACCCCATCAACTTGGTCCGAAGACCTTAAACTACGTCGGGATCAAGATCCCGAGGGATTGTCAATAAAACCGGCATCAGTCTTCTTCAAGATCTGGTGGCTCCGGACATTTTCAGAAAACCAAAAAAATATATACATCACTTATACAGTTTCTGGTCGAAGACCTTAAACTACGTCGGGATCAAGATCCCGGGGGATTTTTAATAAAAATAGGTATCGATCTCGACCATCAAAATCAGAATCGATGACCCAGTTTTTTTTCCAAAAAAAGAAAACAAAAAAAAATGTCTTTCCTCTTTTGAAGTTTTGGGTCCGAAGACCTTAAACTACGTCGGGATCAACATCCCGAGAGATTTTCAATAAAAGCCGGCGTCGGTCTTGTTTGCTCACATCAAGATCAATGACTCCGGACATTTTCAAAAAAACAAAAAAAACATGTTTGCCCCTCTTTTGTACAGTTTCATGGTCCGAAGACCTTAAACTACACTGGGATTAATTTCTCGGGGGACCTTTCTCGCTTTCAACTAAAAACCGGCATCGGCCTCGACCGTTGGGATCGTGGTTCGATGACCCGGATCATCTCAAAAAATACCAAAAATATTTTAAAGCTTTCCATAAAAACCAGTGTCAATCTCGATTACTCGAGTTGAAGTCTGGAACTTTTTCAAAAAAAATATATATATATATATACAATATAAAACAAAAAAAGTTTTCATCACCAGTTTTGATCCATCAATTTATCCCCAGTGGTCCGAAGACCTAAAACTACACTGGGATTAACTTCTCGGGGGCTTTCTTTCCTAACCTGTTCCAGACATGGCTGACACTTGATCGTACGGGTGTCTGGAATCTTTTAAACAGGTAAAGGCTGAGGCGGGCAGAACTCCGCAATCCTGTTCATGTTGAACGCACCGTGATAGACAACCTTGAGTTGGAAGTCGCTGTTGAAGCTGACGGATGTTCCCTATTCCTAGAACTCATGAAGGGGATTAAGGCTGTTGGGAGGTGAAGCTCACCCTCACGGAATTGTGAGCAACGTAAGACCCCAAACTGGATTGACTAAGGGAAATGTGAGGATGTGGCTCATCTTGTGGCCGAAGGAGTCCGTCGGACGATACGTGGTCTATGTGCATTGCACATGAGGAACAGGCAACTTTGTGGGTGTGTTGACTGAAACCCTCAAAATCCCCTCATCCGAAGATGTAAAACTACGGCACTTAACTGTGTGAGACTCGTCTTGCTCGCTGACGTAAAATGGATCGGGTGCCTTACCCAGCAGTAGAAGCTGGAAGTGGATGGAAATTCCATATCTTTTCCCTGCATTTCAGAAAAATCACAAAATACAAAAACATTGCAAATCATCTCTTCAAATCACAAAAATATTTCCATCAAATATCTGCAAAAATCACAAAAATTTCCCTTGCTTTCAATCAAAATATTTCAGAAATCACAAAAATATTTCCTGTGTTTTCAATAACCAATCTCTATCTGATCGCTCAGGTAAAGATTCGGACCACATATTTACAAAAAAATCACAAAAATTAGCATCCCCAGCACTACAATTCAGGAGTCTTGAATCCGCTCACTTCACAGTATGGGATGACGGATCCAATCGCCGCAAATTGGAATCTTGACCAAACGGGCAACCAAACACCATCTCAATCACATGTATGCCCAGAAGAACATCTTGAAGTCGAATAATATCCTCGTACATTCTCATTAGTCAAAGAAACAGCATCTTGGGACGATGGACCTGATCGACCACGGTCGGGATCTGACCAACCCGTTGTCCAAACCTCCATATCAAAAAGAAAAATCCCCAAGGGAAGCACAACCCTACAAGCAATAAGCTCAAAGTTCTCTACACCCATAGCAAAAGCAAAATCATCAAACTGAAAGGAAAAGAGCCAAAGCCATGCATTCATCATGCATCTCCATGCATCAGCATCCATCGCATCAATCATCATGTTTACCTGCTTTCAAAATAAAAGTCGGTTAGCTAAAGACCCCACAGGCATCCCTAGTGGAGGCACATGCGAACCAGATTTTCATTTCAAAAAGACAAAAATATTTCTATTTGCAAATAAAAACCCCACGGAGTATCACTCCCCAGAGTGGGTATCTTTTCAAAATTCAAAAATATTTCTCAGTAGAGCGTTCTGCCTCCAACACACCAGGAGATCTTCCATATCTCTGGGTAGGAGCCAACGCAAAAATCAAATAAGATCCGATGTCTCGTGGTTTCCCCGGAGACCATCGGATCCAATGCACTCGAGTACGGTCGAACTGAACTCCAGTGTCAGTGCGGTCGTACCACATGCCAAATACAAAGATGAAAGCCAAAAGGCTCGGTCACAGAAACCATTTGAACAGGTGGAAACGATGAATTGTAACCCAAGTATCAAAATCAGCAGATTGGGTGGAAAGAGTTCACCCGCACATACCTAGGCGTGGATGCCTGAAGTACCTTGACTGAGTCCAAGTCGGCGTAGTAGAATCCCGTAAGACTATCGGACGCAGGGCGTCTAACCACTTTGACAGTCAAGCGAAACAAGTACTCCTGGAGTGATCTGGGAAAACATCAAACATCACACAATCAGTCTCAGGGTCAGCATCCTCGTAAGACTAACGGACGCAGAGGCTCTGCTGTACCTTTCCGATGTTAGTACCGATCGGGAATGGAAGGGTTGCGATTGGGTACCCAGGTTGCAGCAAACTGCAGGGACAATCGCAACGTTTTCTCCAAACTCTCGCGGTATGTGCGAGTTATCAATTTCCAGACAATCAACTGACTCAGATACAAAGGATAACAAAGATTCCAGACCACAATCAAGGAAAGAATGAATTGCAAACCAAGCATCAAAACCAGCAGATCTGGGTGGAAAAGCCCACCCGCACATACCTAGGCGTGGATGCCTGAAGTACCTTGACTGAGTCCAAGTCGGCGTAGTAGAATCCCGTAAGACTATCGGACGCAGGGCGTCTAACCACTTTGACAGTCAAGCGAAACAAGTACTCCTGGAGTGATCTGGGGGAAAACATCAAACTCAATCATCACAGGGTCAGTAACCTCGTAGACTGTCGACGCAGAGGCTCTGCTGTACCTTTCCGATGTTAGTACCGGTCGGGAATGGAAGGGTTGCGATTGGGTACCCAGGTTGCAGCAAACTGCAGGGACAATCGCAACGTTTTCTCCAAACTCTCGCGGTATGTGCAAGTGAGCGATCTCCAAACGATCAACTGGCACAGATGCAAAGCAAGCAAAGATTTCAGACCATGATCCATGAATGACCGGGTCAGAAGTGGGGTGTCCACTCGCTTTGGCATTCGGTTGCACGCAACCTCTGCCAAAGAGGGGCATCTGTAGACACCCCACCTTCGGCCACACTGTTGGTAGAGATAGCTGGTTGAACGGAGGACCATACCCCCAAGTCCCAAGTCCAAAACTCAGCCAAACTCACCCTTGTAAGCCCCATTCCATAGCCCAGTTCAAGCCTGAACCCAGTCAACCCAGTCCTAAACACCACCCTGAAAACCCCCCATAAAAAAGTCCAGTCAAAAAAATTCCAAAAAGGTCAAACTCACTGAGTCAACTCGCTGAGTTAACCCGCTGAGTCAACCCGTCGAGTCAACCCGTCGAGTCAAAACACCGAGTCAACCCGTCGAGTCAACCCGTCGAGTCAAACCACCGAGTCGACCCGCTGAGTCAGCTCACTGATTCGACCAGCGAGTCCAACAGCAGCCCGAGGGAACGCCGTACTCGCTGGAAACCGAGGAGCGGCCGTACGGGCGGCCCATGGCAGGCCGCCCGGACAAATTACGGGTTCTGCCACTCCTCGCTGCTATAAATACCCCCCTCCCCTTCTCATTTCAACAATCAATTCGAGTCCATTTCAGCCCGAGAGCTCTGAGTCCATCTCTCCACCCTTTAGCCCATTTTTCCACCAAGGAGAGCCCAGTGAGGAAGTCTAACCCTGGTCCAGCCCAGCCTGACCACTGGTCCAAGCCTCCCAGGCCACCCAAGTCTTGATCCAGCCACTCGAAGCCAACCCTTGCGACACCTCCGTCCACCCAGCTACTCATTTTCCAGCATCATCTCATTTGCATCTAGCATAAGTGCAACATTTACTTTTCTTCCAACCCCCTGCTTCACTACAAGCACCTTGATTACTCAAAACACATGCATGTTCTTGATATTAAGCACCTGTCAGTTCGAGCGTATGCTCTGGGCTTGCCCGTTGTTGGAACCTGCCCATCAGAAACTCTTACTGTTCAGACCTGCATTCACGCTTCACCATAAAAACACCTTGATTACTCAGCACACATGCATATGTCTTTATATTAAGCACCTGTCAGTTCGAGCGTACGCTCTGGGCTTGCCCGTTGTTGGAACCTTGCCCATCAGAAACTCTTACTGTTCAGACCCGCATTCATGCATCATGTCATCCATGAGAATATACGAGGATTAAATAGACTTTCAAGTATTCGATCGATTCTGTGAAGTAGAGACCGTACTTCGGTACGGGCAGTGTGTGGGGTGCTTAACCTCTTCCCACCCTGTAACCGTGATCCCTTACCTTGAATCTCTGACCGCATATCAACAGGAGTCATTTTAGAGGAAGGAATCTTCGGATTCCCTTCTCTAACGTTTCTACGGGGTCTAGCCGACTGTAGATTCGAAGTAACTGGCTAGTGGCGACTCTGGTCTTATATAAATTCACTTAAACACATCCAGCTCAATACGACAACCAAACGAAGCCCTCGAGAACGAGGCAAGCCAGTGGCACAAACGGCGATTTCGCACTCACGCACCTCTTCTTCTTCTTCTTCCGAAGGGAAAGGGAGAACGACGTCGTGTGGGAGCGCGGGAAAATCGCGAGGGTCCACAGAAAGGCTTTCACAGTAAATCTGCATCTGATCTTTACCATCTATTAGAACTACATGTCCAATAGGGACAAGCTTTGTGGGCCCAACCGTGATGTATGTGTTACATCCACATTGTTCATCCATTTTTCCAACTCATTTTAGAGCATGGTCTCAAAACTCATGCAGATCCAAACCTCTAGTGGACCATACCTCATAAAACAGTGGAGATTTAATTCTACTGTTGAAAAAAAAATCATAAAAACAAAAGTTTAAGGGAGACATTTGCGCCCCCCCCCAAAAAAAAAGGTAATAAACTAAAATTATGTGTTCTTTAGTCCTTATTGCTGCCTAGTTTTTGTTTGGGGCCTTTCTTGGGGGCCACAGTACTGTTTAAACCCTACTAAGTGAATACCTGCCAAGTGAATGGTAAAAAAAAAAGAGTTGCCTCATTGAATTATGGAGGCTTGATTATTGTCCTTGTTTCTATTTCTTAACACTTTCTTTGAATGTACGGTTGGATCTTCCAATATGTAGAAATTTTGTGCATCCAAAATCTACAATGGATCTCCATCAAATTAGTTATACGGATTACCATAGGCTTAAAGATGTAATCCTACTTGTCAATAAACTGTACATTTGAAGGCTTATAGTTCCTCTCTAATCCAATGTTATTTACAAGCATATTTGAACTCTATAAGGTTGCATCTACACTTGCTATCCTGAGTGTAGCCTTCTTTGGGAACCGATTGGGTTATGCCTAAAGGCGCATCACTTGGGCCCAACCAACTTTTGCAGTCCATTAACTAGTTGGGAGGAGTTTGTGTTTGAGTTTTGTTCCCAACTTATTTAATACTACTGGCTAACCCATTTGAGTAATGGACATGTCCTAATCAAACTACTTGAGACATTACTTACAAGATGGCATAAGCTTGAACTCAAGTCCTTAGCTCACAACAACAACCCCCCCCCCCCCCCCCCCCCCATCAATAACCTCCTCTCACACTGAGGTCTAGGCATCGAATCCCAATGTGGGGTGGCTAACAGTGTGGATGTGTATACTACCCCTGCCCCAGAAAAAAAATCCTTACCTCATGCATGGGATTGTATAACCTCTGTCTAGGCCTAGTTGTGCCCTGTTTCTTCTCATATATGTTTTCATTTTCCTCAATTGAGATCAAATGAATAAACTTTAATTATTAATTACTTTTTCAAAATGTATTTCTCACATGACAAATGTTGTTGCTCCTTAAGGCTCTAATAGATGCAATATAATCAAGGCCAAAAAATTAGGATGTTAATGTCAATGCATGTATCCTTACCTATTGTAGTCACACACTATGTTCGCTTGCCTCAAGTGCAAGGCTACGTTTTGTAATAATTGTCGGTAGACCAAGGTCATCCTCAGGGATTGTCGTAACAATTCTAAACTACGTAACTAGGATGAACTAAATTCGAATTTGTATTAATGGATGAAATTTAAAACATAAAACTATCTACTTTAGAACTAAATCAGGGAAATAAAACACTATAGCATCAAGGATTCACTTATAATCATTCACAATGCCAATTCAAACCATTCAAGCCAATAACTGATCAATTGGAATCGAGTTCTATCCCTATTCAATCAATATGAGCAATCAATCATCACAATATGTCTATATAGATGGATCATTTACTGATATGGTTCTCTCATAATCAACTAAGGTATTTGACATATTCAATCACATAGCTCAATCCTTCACAAAACAAGTAAGATCACATTCTTTATTCTCCTCAAGTCTTATCACTGGACTTG